>CABHPH010151051.1:0-58133 GCA_902168325.1 Peromyscus nudipes | reverse complement strand
GCTGAACTGTCTCCTTGCAGTTTCAGCCATCAATTTACTATCATTTTGGTGCTGAAACCCGGGACACCAAACCCAGAGTTTTTGCAGTTTACTTACACCCCCCTCTCTCCACCCCTGCATTCCTGCAAACTCCCCTTTGCTTTTGATGACTTTTCTGATCTGTGCTTTAGATTTATATGCACCATGGAAATTTAGGTATGTATGGTCAACAATATTAGAATAGAGTACTCGTTTCAAAATATACATTTTCATGTGGTGATATTGTGTTCCCCAACATATCCTGCACCCTAATAAATTTATCTGAGGTCAGAGAACAGAACAGCCACTAGACAGACATAGAGGCCAGAAAATGGTGGCACTCACACCTTTAATCCTAGCCTTCTGGAGGTAGAGATCCACCTGATCTCTGTGAGTTCAAGGTCACACTGGAAACAGCCAGGCATGGCAACAAGAGCCTTTAATCCCAGGAAGTGATGGCAGGAAGCAGAAAAGTATTTAAGGCATGAGGATGAGGAACTAGAGCCTGGTTAAGCTTTTAGGCTTTTGAACAGCACAGTTCAGCTGAGAGGCATCTAGTCTGAGGAAACAGGATCAGCTGAGGAATTGGCAAGGTGAGGTGGCTGTGGCTTGTTCTGCTTCTCTGATCTTCCAGCATTCACCCCAATACCCAGGTCCTATTAATATGAACTTTTAAGATTCATGCTACATTTTCATGTAATATTTGACTGATACAAACCAATGTAAGTTTTGCATTTAAGTTATTGAACAGTGATGCAGCAAACTCTCTGAGGCCACGTTCCTGCTAATGATCATAAAGTCACTAGTACCATTGAAAATATTCTTCAGCTGCTTCCTTCACAGTAAAATAATTCAACATTACATTGTTTAAAAAATTATTACCAGTTATGGCAGTGGATAATTTCTTGTAGTTTTTGTTTTGTTGTTGTTGTTTTATTGTATGGTATCTGGTAGTCCACAGTTTTCTTTTTACAATAATATCATGTACATAAAAGTCACCTTTCTGTCTTGTCATCCCTAGCTTTTTGTATGTGTGCTACCAAAGTGGGCACTGCTATTGTACATACATAGCATATAATTGTGTTGTAGCAGTTCATTTATTTTCATCGCTAAGTAATATTTCATTGTGTGACTAATCTCCAAATTGTCTTCTTTTGATAAGTAGTTGGTTTTAAACAGGTTTTGGCTGCATGAATGCTGTTGCCATTAACTCTTTGAACACATCTGCTGCAGAGGTTTGAGAACTCTTGAAGGGTCTGTGCATGGATATACCAGTATCTATATATCTACATTTGCCATGTTTATTATACATGTATATTCATATACATATCTGTAATAATGGAAAGACTTGGTTATGAATTTGCATATTCATATTTCTAAGAAAACCTGCAGTCTTTTCCCTATAGATGGAACCAATGCAAATATCCACTTCGTTTTTATGGCTTCCTCTCATGGGTATGCCCATCAATACCTACCTGATTCTACTATAGTCTTTATTTTCTGCCAATCTGGAATGTAATATTAACTTTACAATAATATTTAATTGTGGCTTTAATTACATTACCATGGTTACTAATGATGTTAAGTTTTTGTATTTTCTTCCATTTGTGCTCTTTCTTCTGCAGGATGCCTGCTTTTTTCCACCTTATCAATTTCAGAACTCCATTATCTGACATATGCATTAGTTTTCCACCCCTAGTTTATGGGGTATAGATATCTTTTCCTGTTTTCTGCTCATCTCTTTAATTTTTTTTAATCCTTTATTTTGATGATTAGGAATTTCAGTTTTACTGTTTTCTAATTTTTTACAAAACAATTTTATGGATTTTTTCCCTCAACAAAACGAGGTTACTTTATTTATTTATTTAAATTCAATTGTATTTTATATATACTTGAGTTTATAACATAACCATATAGCCAGGTCAGAATGTTGAAGCACAATTAATGTATCTGTCTACTAAGGTAACAGAATTTTTAATATAATATACTTTTCTTCATGGTGAACCTAAGGTCTCTAGACATATTCATCCTATGAATCTGTACATTGTGTTTTTTGACTTACATCTTGCTACTTTTCTTTTCCTATTCATCCTTGGTAACTACTGTTTTATTCTTCATTTTTCTATAACTGTTATTTATATTTTCAGCTTATATGTGCAAATGATATTATGTAGTATTTTTCTTTCTGTGACTATCTTATTTCATGAGGTGTAATGTCCTTAAGGCCCATCCACGTTGTAGAAGATGGTAGGGATCCCCTTTTTCAGGCCACATGTCAAATAATATTCAGTTGTGTAGACTGATCGGGTTTCTTTTACATATTCATCTGTTGACACACAATTATGCTGTTTCCACACCTTAGACGCAGTAAATAATCTTGCAGTGGACATAGGGCACAGATGTCTTTCCAAGGCAGTGATTTACTTTCCTGTGCCTGTACACCCAGAAGTGGGATTGCTGGGTCATGTGAAAATTCTTATTCACTTTAGGAATAAAATTTCACAGTGAATGGACCATTCTACATTCAACTTTGATAGTGTCTAGGTTTTTACTGTTATCTACATCCCCATGAGTATTTGTTTTCCTATAGTTTTTTAGATTTTTTTCCTTGTGGGGGAGGAGATTGTATTCACTTGCCCGTGCAGTATCTCCCACTGGTTTTGGTGTACTTCTCCCTGGTGATTAGTGGTGTTGAGGACCATCTTGCATATCTATGGGCTGTCTTCTTTATGTCTTTGTTGGAGAAACATCTATTTCAATTCTTTGTAGATGTTTAATTCTTTTTCTGTGACTGGATTGTAAGAGTGCCTTCTACCCTGCCATCTGTTGTATGACACCATTCCTGGGAAGCTGTGAACAAGTGATGTCTACTCACCATCGATAGGGAACTGACAATGGCCAAAGTAGAGATAGCACTGAAATCTAACTTGGTGAACCAGTGAGTTTTAATCGGGGTAACTTTCAGGAACAAAAAAGACCTGAAGATAGCTGCATCACCAAATGCCACCCCATCAAAGGTGACAGCTCACAAAAGCTGAAAACCTAGAGTAGCTACACAGCCTGAAGGCAGCTCAACAGATTAGAGGATGTCCTTGCCTGGTGGCTCAGCTGGTGGTGAGCCTCTTAATGACAGCTTGGCTGGCCTTTGTTGATTCCAGGCAGTTCAGTGGGGCTCTGGCTAGTTTCTGTTTGTTCAGCCTGCTAGATCTAAACCTCTTCTAAGTAGCTCAGCTTGTCTGAGAGTCTTCTTTCCAGCTTGCTTATCTGGGAGTGACTCTTGGCAGTCTTTACTGCTTATATACTCTTGGGGAGAGGGGGTCCAGCGAATGCGATTAGTTTCAGGGACTTCCTGAAGCTATTCTGAGTTGTTTTCTTTCTGTCAATGAGCTTCCCTGTAGGGTGAAGTATTTCTCCTCCCCCAGTACACCCTGTTGTTTTTACCTCCTTGAGAACATCCTGCCCTAAAATATCCTGTTGTGTTTCATTTCCCCTTTATATCCCATGTCTTAAGAAATTTCCCTCCAAGATGGAAGGCTTTAATCTCAGAGGAAATAGCTACATACCACTATAGATATGCAATTTGTGAACATTTCCCTCCAGTCTAATTGCTTTCCATTTTAGATGATCATATCCTTTCCTGTGGCTTTTGATGCCTTATTTAAGAAATCTTTCTCCCAAATTCATGAAGGTGTTCTACTTCATTTTTACCAGTTAGCACCTGAAAATTTGCTTGTTTATGTAGGATTTTAGGGTGTGAGTTAATTACTATTTCCCCCCATAGTCTAAGCAGTTCTTGTAGTATTACTTATTGACTTGTTTCTGATCGATCTGCATATGGTCTCATATGACAATCTTCCTTATTGCCTTGAAAATATAAGCAATCTGGCACTATACATTAATGTTACCTAGATTTTGAGCTCTTGGGCATGTCTAAGGTGGCATTAAAGAAAAGTAAATAAAAATCTGATCTTGGTTGCCATAATTAAGTGATGATTAACAGTGTAGTAATTTTTGTTGATGAAGGCATTTATAATTTCTTTGCCAAAGCCTTAAATTATTTTCTTGGAGGAAATGACAAAAAGGAACAGAATATCATGTCATTTTCTCACATATGTGGATATTTAAATTTTGAATGTTAAGAGCATTTGGCCGTCTTTAGAGAGATCATTCAAAGAAGAAAGCAAGCAAACAAACAGAGAACTTGATAGTCACATGTGGAAGGCAATTTGGAGATAAGTCAAAAGGGTGGGAGGTGCATACCAAATGCCTAGTGAAGATTTATGATCAAAAGATAAAAAACACAAGATTATCTTCTCCCTGGCAGATTTCTTCTGAGACTGACAGGAAGGGACAGATCAACAAACAGTGACAACAGAAGCCCCCAAACTGCCAAAGATGTAAGCTTGTGGAATGCTTGCTATGATGGGGGTCTCTCTTGAACCCTCTTCTAGAAAATCTGGCAAGCTTAATTTGTGGAACTCATTTTTTTCCCCTTAGCATTGACTTATTATTATAACGTATGTTCTAAATCAACAGTGCCAGATAGACTGTAGAGTCTGGGATAACACGGTCTCCAGTAGAGAACAGGTTAAGATTTTGCTTTTTAATTTCTACTTCCCTTCTCTTCACTTCCTTTTCTTCTTTCCTATTTTTTTTTTTTGAGACAGGGTCTTATGTATTTCAAGCTAGCCTTGAACTTGCAATATAGCAGAGGATGACTTTGGACTCCTGATCCTCCTGCCTTCACCTTCCCAGTGCTGGGATTGTAAACACGTGCTACTCCAGGTGATAACTCCTGGTTAATGTGGTGCTGGAGACTGAGCACAGGGCTTCATGCATGCCAGGTTGGCACTCTACCCAATTAGCTGTATCCCCAGTTCTCTTTAAGTTCCAAAGTATTTTAAATCTTCTGGGGTAACTACTTCTCTTCACAGCCAAATGGACCTTGCTTTCTTAGTTCATTTGTTTGTTGCTTTATTTTATAAAACCTAGCTCTTTAATTTTTTTCTTTTTCCATTTTTATATATGTGGTGTGTGTACATGCATGTGTGTAGGCATATGTGTATGTGAGTCAGTGGTGTGTGCATGCCCCATCATGTGGAGGCCATAGGTTGGTGTCTGGAGTCTTCTTCAATCACTCTTCAACCTTATTCATTGAGCCAGGGACTCTGAATCCAACTCAGCTCTCATAGACATGGCTGGTTTTCATAGCCAGCTTGTTCCTGGGTTCTCTGTATCTGCCCTCTGAGCTATAGGTGGGGCATGAACTCCAGTCTTCACGCTTACACTGGAAGAGCTTTAGCCACAGAGCTATGTCCTCAGCTCTTCCACTCTTTTGCTCTTTTATTTTGACATCCTTCACAGTTACAAGCACCCAGAGGCTATGTTAGTCAGTGTATGATAGGAAAGAGATATGGCTACTTTCCTTCTATAGTCAGGTTAAGCCTATGAGTAGTAGCAAAGATTAGCTCCCTTGTCACTCTATGTGTGGTTTAGATTTCTCTCATAACCATCAGATCACTCCTTCTCCCTTGCTGTTGCTGTTGGTAGGATCAAGCCACCTGCCCCATCTTTCACTACCTCTGTGGTGTATGTGTGTGTGTTTCTCTGTCTCTGTGGGTCTTGTTGTCTCTCTCTGTTTCTCTGTTCTCTCTCTCTGTTCTCTCTCTCTGTTCTCCCTCTCTGTTCTCCCTCTCTGTTCTCTCTCTCTGTTCTCTCTCTCTCTCTCTGTGCGCGCATGTCTGGGTGTGTGTATGTAGGGCAGAAATTGATGTTGGGTGTTCTCCTTGGTTACTCTCAACTTCATTTTTTGAGACATTGTCTGTCCCTGCACTTGAAGCTCATTGATTCTGCTAAGCTGTATGGTCAACAAGCTGCCCAAATCCCCCCCCCCCACCTTTCTGTGTTGGGGTTACAGACCTGCACCCCAGCTTGCATTGCTTTTTTGGTAAGTGTTGGATATTGGAAGTTGAGTCTTCACCCTTGTATATCAAGCAGTTCACTGATTGAGCCATTTCTCCAGCCCCTCCAACCGCCTCTTGAGGAAGCCTGTGAGAGAAAGGCAGGGAGAAGGATCCAGTGCTGAGGAGTAGGTGCGGGAGATCTGGAGCCCATAGCAGCATTCTTCTTCGGCTTTTAGCTGTTGATTACTTAGGAGCTAGCTCTGAATCCTATGAACTGCAGACTCGACAAATTTAATCTTTAAGTTGCTGCAAGTCTTGACTTTTCCTTACAGAGTTATAATAATAAAAAAAAAACGTAAATGATTCCTTTGGAGGGGGAATGGTTCAATATCGCTTATAATATGAGAACTGATAAAGCGAGACAGCATAGAAATGAACTAATGGAAGCATATTGGTTAATTTGAACCTGTGATTGTTAGTATCATAAAAAATCCCCAGCATTTGAATGCTCAGAAAATTATCCCTGTGGCTATGAGTAGTGGTTTCTTCTTCAGAGTAGGGAAAAGAAATTTGGATAGTTTGAAAATATTCAGTCTTAAATTAAATCAATAACCATAATGAATATCAACATAACACAAAATCCTTTCATTTTAAAAAAGGACAAGATGGGCTTGTACTTAATAGATTTTAATGAAAATTACATTTCAAGCCATAGAAGAGCCCTTTAAAAAAACTTTTTAACATATTCAAAAGAAACATTTTGGTAAATATCCAATGGGACATCACGGAGTACTATTTTGATGTCATTATGATCTGACATTATCTAAGGAAGTAATTTAGAGTATTTTATTAGCTGAATGACTTGATGAGATTATAAATAGCTCAGGAAGGTGATACATCATGATCAAAATCAGTGCAAGGAAGTTCACACAGACTCAGAACATCATGAAGTTACCCACACATGGAAGAACAATACCACTCTCAATAAAATATAAATAAATAAAATACAGGCATGATTTCACATTTCAACTTTTAATAAGTAGAGGTGTGGTATTAAAAGCAATACTTTGTGCACATCAACCGAATCTTTAGCGTTAAAGTCTAACAAAAAATAGTTGTCAAGGGCTATTTAGAGTAGAGTTGCCTGTATTTAAAATAACCATTCAAATAAAATAAAACCCCTAGAAAATTCTGTTTTCCCTTTCCAGAACTTCTGTAGAAGTTAATGGCTTTGTAGATGCTCGATAGCCTCTAGATAAACATGCAGACTCAGAGCCTTATCCAAAGCGGTTCTATGTTTTCAAAAGCCATCCCTCTATTGGGTAATGGAAATTGAACATGAGTTAATGGAAGTGTTACAAAAATGAATGATTCATAAATGCAATTAAATTAGCACCCCCAGAAAAAGAGGAGTGCATTGCCTTGTTGTGTCTGGCTCTAATGTGAGGTTTAAAGGTGTGACTTTTCAGCTTGAGTGTGACTTACAAATCTCCTCCTTGCAGATTCCCACAGGAAATTGCAACTTCATAACTGGGTTAGAGCTTTTTTTTTTAACTTTTAAAAAGTATCCTTGATGATCCTGGTAACTGCGGTCTAATCCGAGGAATTCTGGTAGGTGAGTTTTAGCTGCTTTTTGCATATATCACTCCTCTGAGATTCAACTTTTCACCAACAGCAATGGAGACAAGACCACACCACAGCACATTCCACTCTCAAGCACTCTAGCCTGTTCAATTGGATTAAATTAGTTTTATGTAGTAATAGGCCAGAAAAAGGAGATATCAAAGGAGACACAGTGTAGACATGAATGGAAAAGATATTTTTCCATTAAATAAGTTTCAAACTTTCAAACATCTCAATAGAAAGGCAAACCAAGTAGGCTTAATTTTGTTCTCCATGATTTCATCTGCCTTAGGAACAATGCTTGTGACTTCTCAGGTACTACATAAATATTTGAATGTTTAATGAATTAAAAAATAAAGTCCAGTTAAATAACACAAGTGAGTAATAACTCTTGGGGATGGCATATGGGTGGGGGAGAGGCTGATAGTTGTGGAATTATTGATGTTTCTAAAACAATTTCATCAGTATGATTGGCTTCTTATCAAACACCTTCCTCACACCATTCCTCTCAGTACTCATGGACTAATTACCTAAAATAGACACAGTACAGGAATGGGTTGAGAAAAGAGATATATTAGCCATGCAGCAAAGTGTGTTTTGTTGGACTAGAAAGTACAATGTAACAGGATGGATGGTGTGGGATGATCACCTCCTAAGTGTAACTAGAGGAGGGTTTTACAGTCGAGAGGAAAGAGGGATGTGAAATTGTGAGTTCCTGGGTACCTTCAGTCCTCAGTGCATACATTGTTCAGGAGAACAGACCCCTGGATTGCTGTTGAGAGACTCATCCCCACTCTCTCCCGTCTGTAAGACACTTCTGCCACCCAAGGCTTTTCCACCATACACCTTCGTCTTTCTGGAGAGTCACTTGCAAACCCTCCATCTCCCATCCTATTCTGTTGAGGCAGTGTTTTATTTACGATTGATGAACCAATAACACCAAAATTACTAATGAATAGTTATATTGTATGAAGTGTTTTAAATAACAGAAAATAGTTGTCTTGATAGGTCCTAATGACTTATTTTACTGAAATGGCTCTAGTTGTAGGAATTTTCAGTACTGAGTCTGAGGTTCTGTGTATGTAAATGGCTGCCTCTCACTGAGTTCTCACATGATAATATCTCTCTCCTGTAAAGCTCTGAGCCCCCTTCATGGAGAGCCTATACTTTTTCATCTCCTCTGCCTCTGTCTCTGCAGAAGTTAGAGCTTCAACAGAGGAATTTTAGTGTGATGCAATCAGTCCATAGACTCCATAAAGACGATCAAAACTGGTTATGTCCTGCCCAAATCAGAAATCTTGGTGAATTACTTTTATAAATCACCACCAAAGATTAGAGTGTATATGCAGAACTATTATTTAATATTTATTTGTATTGTACATCTTATTCAATGTTACCTATATGCAATTATTTACCCCCTATTGCTAAAAATGTAGTTTCTTTTTCTAGATGGCTGATGTTCAGATTTAATATTTGTAAGCACTTTGAGCGGTAAGGGCAAGAAGCGAGAACAGGAATAGTATACTCCATGATCTCCCCTGAGTCAGAAGTCTGTCTCCGGGATTTTGCATAATCCTCCCAGGATTTATGATGTGCATGAAACAGCCCTGACTTCCATAACCTTTCTCACCTAAAATTGATAGAAGCGATGAAGGTCAGAGAAATACCCTGCAGCTTCATTTCCCTTTCATCGACTGCCAAACCTCCAGCTGACAAAAAGATGATAGATGTCTAGACAAAGGCGCGGGCTTCAAATCCTTCCCTATCTTGTGTTTCGGAAAGAGCCAGTTGAGATTAGTGACCCACTGAAAGTCAGAGCAGAGCGATGACAACGATGCTCGAGATGAAGGAACAAGCATCCTTTGTATCCAAGGAACTTTTGGGAAGCTGATAATTATGTCATTAATAATTTTTAGGCCACCAGCCACAACTTCATCATGCATTATTTGTGTATCAAGCTAGGTGACTGAGGTGAACATATTTAGAAAGCAGTCAAGGTCTCATGCCAGTTAGGACTTGAGCACTCCTTTGCTTTTTCTGGGCTGAGGGGTTTTCTTCCTTCCCCTCTTCCACAGCCTTGGCAGTAGCAGGGTATGATACCAGAGAAATACAGAGATTCTTTTTGGAAAAGATCCAACTTTACCTTTGACCCTAAATTGGAGGTAGAATTTTAAAAACATATTTGAAAATGGAATTTCCTTTTCCTGGTACCTGGAGCTATAACATATAAATATTTCATAGAATGAGAGTGTGATGGGAAGCACTGGGAAGAATCAGTTCAGGGAACTAATCAGGATGTTGGACAAAAGAAATTATACAGTAGATGAAAATACAGCGCAGAAAAGAAACCACTATCTCCCTCTATTCCACCCGCCTTTTCCACTTGGGAGGGGTCTGTGTAATCCACTGGAAAGAGCAGTGTCTGAAACAGAGCTGAGATTCAGAACCCTTAGTCAGCAGTAGCAGCCAAACAGGAACACATGAAACAGCCCCACCCCCTGTCTTTTGTTGTCCCCAACCACCTCTGGCAAGTAGTCATGAGAAGGGAGAAAAAGGTTGTTCCTATCACATCAAATATTGATAAGTAGTATACTTTTACTTGTTCCAGAAAAAATATTAATATTTTTAGGTGTCAAAAGTTCTTGAAAGATATTGCTGTGGGACATGAACACCATCTGGCTTTGTGTGAAAGATGGTCTTTGTTATAATCCACACTAAATGCAAACTTCCTTAACAGTCCATCTCAGACTTTTGCTCTGTGCATGCATCCTGGGTGACAACATTCACCGGTGATTTCAACTGATACTAAATATGTGGTTTTACCATGTGCATTTCTAGTTATTCAGCTATATTCCAAACCAGTGGTTCTCAACCTATGGGTCATGACCCCTTTGGGGGTTGAATAACCTTTTCACAGGGGTTGCCTAAGACCATCAGAAATATCAGATGTTTATGTTATAATTACAGTAGCAAAATTCATTACAGTAGCAAAATCACAGCTATGAAGTAGTAACGAAAATAATTTTGGGCTCACCACAGCATGAGGAACTGTATTAAAGGGTCACAGCATCAGGAAGGTTGAGATCCACGGTTGAGAAGCACTGAGAATTGCTACAGTTTTCAAACCCTGTTCAAAAATGCTAGTTTGTGTGGGTGTATCTGATGAACTTGGTTGGCATCTGCTACTCTGAATAGCAAATTCAAAAGAGTTTATAACCGGAGAACTAATTCAAGTGAATACTCCAGAGAGATACTAGAAAATACTTCTGCAGAAAAAAGGAGAAAAGAAAACTGGCTTATGTTACTTATAGCCCTAATCCAATCACCTATTTGGATGTCAGTTTCTGCTACAATGACTCTGCCTGCCTCTGTCTCCTCACTGCCCAATGTCTAGTTCGATTCGGCACTCCCATCCCAGTTGGTAATCCAAAAAGTGACTGCATCACCTGCTTGTCGTGAACAAATGGCCCTGATTATTTTAGTGGCAGCTTTATTTCTGAAGATCTGTGATTATGAATGACCTAAGCAAAGAGACGTTGGAAGGCATGGGGCCATGGCCTACAGTCCACCACAGGCAGTTAACATCTAATCTCTAAATCCTGGTTCTTTTATTATTGGTTTGAAACCAGCAAAAGACAGAAAGGATGACTAATGTCTGAATTCGCAATAAGCTCGAGTCAATACATGTACCATTTATGCTTTGAATGACCTTGTTTTTGAATAATAGAAGTAAATATGTAAATAAAAAATATAGCATTTGTAAAAATTGCCAGAGTGACTGGGTGAGGCGTTAATCTCATATTAGTATTTGTGTCTGATCCTTTAGCTTCCTGGCTATGAACTTAGACATGCCTTCTTAGCACTGCCATCTAGGTGTTCCCTAGACACTTCATGCTATGATGTGTCATGTGATTTGATCATGGTCTCTGATGTATTCCTCAATAGCCAATATCATAATCAACAAATAGCTTACTTTCCATTATTTATTCTTTTAGAGACAGTCTGTTTATATAGCCCAGCCTAGGATTGGACTCCTGATCTTGCTTCAGCTTCCCCAGTGCGGGGATTAAAAGCATGTGTGTGCTACCCTATATTACCACATGCTACTATACACGGCTCATTGTACAAGCTAAAAGTTTCCTTACAATTTTCTCCCTTAGTGCTTGTAATGTCTCTAGCTGGAAAGTTTTCTCTCCGGGTCCCGCCAAGCCCTGGCAGTCCGACAGCCCACTTATAAAATAAACACACAGATGCTTATATTATTTAAACTGTTTGGCCTAATAGCTCAGGCTTCTTGTTAACTGTTCTTATATCTTAAATTAACCCATTTCTACTAATCTATAAGTTGCCACATGGCTTGTAGCTTGCCGGTATCTTTACATGTTGCTTGTCATGACAGTGGCTGGCAGTGTCTCTCTGACTCAGCCTTTCACTTCCCAGAATTCTCTCCTCCTTGTCCCGCCTATACTTCCTGCCTGGCTACTGGCCAATCAATGTTTTATTTATTAACCAATCAGAGCAACACATTTGACATACAGACCATCCCACAGCACTTGTCTACTTTATTTGGCTTAGTATTATTTCTCTTGTATGCTTTTGGTAAGTTTTTCTTTGGCCTTCCTGTCTTAGATATTGGATAACACTCAAATACTAATGTATATTTTCTTTTCTTTCTTTCTTTCTTTCTTTCTTTCTTTCTTTCTTTCTTTCTTTCTTTTTTTTTTTTTTTTTGGTTTTTCGAGACAGGATTTCTCTGTGTAGCTTTGTGCCTTTGCTGGAACTCACTCTGTAGACCAGGCTGGCCTTAAACTCACAGAGATCCGCCTGGCTCTGCCTCCCAAGTGCTGGGATTAAAGGCGTGCGCCACCACCGCCCGGCCTAATGTATATTTTCTTAATTTTATTTGTAGCTATCAAGTACTTTGTTGATAATTACTCCAACTATATATGTATATCTATCTATCTATCTATCTATCTATCTATCTATCTATCTATCTATCTATATGGATGTTTTAAATATATATATATGCTTCTATGGTATAATTTGATTTATTAATATCAAGTTTAAAAAGTATTTTATTCTGAATCCCCAAAAATGCATACATAGTTGAAAACATAATTTTAAGTAAAATATGACTACAGTTGAAGCCATGTTACTTAGATACTTTCATAAATTTAGTTTTGATATAGATTGTTATTTAAAATGGTATGCATGTCTTCTCTGATGTTTATGCCATTAGTTTGCAATACAGTGAGGATGTCATCAGTAATATAGTTTCTTCCAAACACTTTATTGAATTAACTTTAAAATCTTTTTTTTGAATTTATTTTATTTTATTTTACAATATAATTTAATTTTACATATCAGCTACAGATTCCCTTGTTCTCCCCCCTCCTGCCCCACTCCCCTTCCCCCTAACCCACCCCCCATTCCCATCTCCTCCAGGGCAAAGACTCCCCCGAGGATTGAGATCAACCTGGTGGACTCAGTCCAGGCAGGTCTAGTCCCCTCCTCCCAGGCTGAGCCAAGTGTCTCTGCTAAGCCCCAGGTTTCAAACAGTCAATTCATGCACTGAGCCCAGGACCCGGTCCCACTGCCTGGATGCCTCCCAAACAGATCAAGCCAATCAACTGTCTCACCTATTCAGAGGGCCTGATCCAGTTGGGGGCCCTTCAGCCATTGGTTCATAGTTCATGTGTTTCCATTCGTTTGGCTATTTGTCCCTGTGCTTTATCCAACCTTGGTCTCAACAATTCTCGCTCATATAAAATGGATGAGATCTACATCAACAGTCTGGACGTGAGTAGGGGTAATGAAGGGCGAGGGTCGAGGGAAAGAGAGTTTGGGGGAGCAGGAGATCCCAACTGGATCAAGAACAGAGAGGGAAAACAAGGAATGTTCATGGTAAATGAAGACCACATGAGAATAGGAAGAAGCAAAGTGCTAGAGAGGCCCACAGAAATCCACAAAGATGGCCCCACAATAGACTGCTGGCAATGGTCGAGAAACAGCCAGAACTGACCCACTCTGGTGATAGGATGGCCAAACACCCTAGTTGTCATGCTAGAAACCCCATCCAATGACTGAGGGATCTGGATGCAGAGATCCACGGCCAGGCCCCAAGTGGAGCTCCGGGAGTCCAATTGGCAAGAAAAAAATTAACTTTAAAATCTTAATGTGTTTTTGAAATACTCTTAACTGCAGAGCCATTTCTTCAGCCCCTTCTAGCTTGTTCTTGGTGAATAGTTTGATAAGAAGCCATTATTGGAAATTGACTAAAATCTCCATGACTTAATGATTCCCAAGAAGAACAGTAAATAATGTAAACAGTGAAAAATGGCAGGACTCTTAGAACCTATAGGGATTCAGTAGAGACAGATATTTTAGTAAATATTTTATTAATGCTTTATGTTTCTTAGCCTTCTTCAAGTTAGGTATGACTAAGTGACAATTACTGGTCAACAGTGGTTTAGCTTGTACTACATGTTAAATATACTATGTCACCACCACCATCAGCACCATCACCACCACCACCACCACCACCCATTTCCCAGTTTCTTTCATCATCAGTCTGATAAATGGTGACACTTTGTGACAGGGCTGTAAGTGCAGCACGGTGAGCCTCTGTTATCCGAGGTCTCCAAGGGTTCTAGCGGAGTACTGTTCCTGCTGATCTGTGCTGAATACATAGGAAGAGTGGGAAATAAAGCTTTGTCACTTGATTTTTAAATAATCATGGTTTCCTTACCGTGGATTAAACCTAGGTCTTGAACTTATTAGGCAGACTCTACCGCTTATCTGTATCCCCAGGCTTCTGGTTACTATTATAACAGCTTGATGTAGCTGATACTAGCACCGGGACAAGAACAGCATCCTTGCTGTCTCCCCACATCAGTGGGCAGCACCACATCAGGTGAACAGGCTGTAAAGTGTTATTGGTTCCTCTTCTGACTCTTCTTCCACCCGCAGGAGTCATTGTCTGTGTGGTCTATCGCCAAATGTAAATTCTCAAGTCTGTTTGCTTCTGGTAATCTTTGTCCTACTCATATGCTAACATATACTGTCAGCTTTTTCTTACAGTAACATTCAGGACATCCTGCATCCCCCTTTGCCTCATAATGATCTAATACCCACATACTAGTCCAACAGAACTTGTCAAATGTGAATTGATATGTTTCTTTCCTGCTTATGACATCCCATAGCTTCTTATCATACTTAGAAGGACCACACAATCAGAGCTCACTCACATCTGTCACCATTAGTCTCTTCACAGCATGAGGCAAAATGCAGTTATTCTCAACATATTTGTCTTTTGTTTCATCCTTGTCTTTAATCATGATGAGCTAGAGCAGGTAGTTTTTCTGTTTTGTTAGCCTTATATTCCCAGGAACTAAAAGAGCACTTGGTGCAGAGTTGAGACTCAATAAATAATCATGGAAAGAGTGATAAATTATAGAGAAAAATGGTCTAGGGCATGTTTATTAACCTTAACATGTTTTATTTATTTATTTTTGTTTCTATTTTTTTCTTTCAAATATATAACTAGAAAATTAAAGTCTACCACAGCCAGACTCCAGACCTTAGGAAATATTTAATGCAGCGTCTCATTAGCCAGAAACAGAGAATAAATGAAGTGAAAATGTTTTGTTAAATCATTTTCCCGAGAGTGCTTGCGAAAGTACAGAGTCACCCCATAAAGCTATTCTTGTGTCAATTATTGCTGCAAAAATATGAAGTTCTCTTGTAGTCTGTAGATGTCCTTAAAATGGCCACAAACTCCAAACTTATTAAGTATCGTATTCCACATAGTCAGCTTAAAAACCCACAAAAACCTTGCAGTGTACCACTGTGTATTGTTTATCACACGACAGCGCTGAAAGGTTGGGTGTGGAGGCATTGTCCTGGTGTTAGGTTTATAATGGGGGGGGTCTCCTCAGCACTGAAGGTCCTTTTGGGCATGGTGGCTCACTTTCCAAGGCACAGCTCATATATATTCCCATCATGCCACACTCATTTCCTAAGGAGATACTTCATCTCATCACCGAGTTAGGAAGTTTTCAAGGACCTGACAGAACAGCCTTCTAAACAAGCTGCACCCATGAGGACAGTTTAGGTAACATTTTTCTTTTTATTTCCTTTGTTAGTTGGTCTCTCAAAATTTACACTTCTTTGTATTATCCATGTAAGGCATAATTAGGGAATTATTCTCATCTTGATTGGTATATGTTAAAGCTTTTATGGCATCTTTAAATCGCAAGAGAATAAAATATTTTCCCTCAAAGTTCTCCTCTGAGACGTGAAACACATCCGTTTCAGTTTCCTGGTGCCACAATACAAGAGGAGTCCGTATTCCTCAGTACAGTGCACATGCCATGCGGATTGCGTACATTTTAAGGGTAGATGCTGCTCATTGGGTCCAGTTATGCATGCTCTATTTCCAATAAAATATGGAAACAGCTATTTATCTTGAAGAATGAATCAGCAGGGAAACAAATGTCTGAGAAGGCAAAATGCTGTTATTACCCAAAGAACCCACAATTAGGACCTCTTTTAAGGCTGTTGAGGTTAAATGGACTTTTTATGTTTTAGATTAAAATCAATGAGTGCTCTTCTCATACACATTATCAGAAATATGTGGAGTTATTAGAAGTCAATCACAATAGTTAATTTAGTAACCAATAATTATAGATGCCTGTCAGTTGTGATGGGAAGTAGACTGGCTAGAAAGCCTGCAGTCTTGGCATGAGATATTAACAGTTTATAGAGAAAGCTGGCAAAACAACACACACACACACACACACACACACACACACACACACACACACACAGGCAATTATATACTGTTTGTACCTCAGTACATGTGAATGTTAAGAAGATGACTTAAAGAGACAAGTCACAGAAGCCTGTGTAGCAATTACAGATTATTAACATTTATTTATTTTCCCCTTAATCTTATTTTATGCCCCCAAATTGAAGGGAGTCATCCCCAACATAAGATGTGAGTTTATACATGGAAGTTTCAGAAAAATGACTCTGAATGTCCTCTGACTCCTAGTATGGGTAAACTTTGTTTTTCTTTAAATCTGATTAAAGAGAAATTAATGGCAAATATTTTCTGAGAAAAATAGGTTAAATTCAATATTTTTCTAATGCTCTCAGGGGACAAAATAGTTTTACAGTCTAATGGGATGTGAAAATCCCTTTTGCTTAGGACAATTAAAAGTTTTGGAAATGTTGATGTCATTAGTTGTATCAACTTATATCAGAAATCTTGGTCACAGTAAAATGCTAGTTTCTGTGTTATGTAGAACTTATTCACTTAGGGTTATCATATTTGATTAAACCATTAATACAAGAGTTACTTATGGGCAGTATTATTTCTAAGTTCTTTTTGCATCATATGTTTTTGAGACAAGATCTCTTGTAACCCAGTCTGGCCTCTAACTCTGTGTGCCTGAGGATGACCTTGAACTCATGATCCTCCTCCTTCCAATCTCCTAAGTGCTGGGGGTTACAGGTGAGTAATACAATGCTCGGAACACTATCATTTTCACCTTGGAAAAAGAGAGAAATTCTAAAAAATTCTCTTTAAGATGGAAGTTGTAAGTTAACTTTACAAAAGTAAACATTAAGTTGGAGGCTAGCAGAATTTTTATGTGATGTATGCATATACCCTTCCACACTGAAGTTCTGGGCAATTGGGCAGTCATTAAAATGTTTCCTCAATTGAAATTTCTCCTCTAAATGTAGAAGCATATTGTAAGCAGCTCCTCACCATCTCCATTGAAATACCTGTCTGAGCACTTGAAACTCAATGTTACAGAACTTATCCACACTGGGTACTCAGGAACATTTACTGAATAAATAAATGAACATGCTGTTTCCAAACCTCCTGAAGTTCTTTTCCTTTAAAAAATTTCCTTTTTATTTGCTTTTTCTTCCCCTCCGTTTTGGAGACAAGGTCTCATTACATAATGTAGGCTGGCCTCAAACTTGCCAGTAGAGACTTGCGATCTTGTGTTCCAGCTTCATAAGTAGTAGGATTACAGATGTGCATCACCATGACTGGTTTTCCAAATTTCCTTTTACAATATTGCTCTCAAGTCATAAGAGCTTCCTTTGCATTGACTAACAGTTTGATAAGTCTTCCACATATGTAAGGCTAGATAGTACCCCTCAACTCTGAATCACTTACCCAACTAGGTTTTATTTCATTTATGTTACTTGTCACAAAAAAAAGAGCAATATTGTTCATGCCACCATGGATGTGGCTTTTTGTAAGAAACCTGATGGGTCAGATCAGTGCTCTCAGCACTAATCAGTCCATTATTTCTGCTCAGTTGAACTATTGCAATGATCTCCATTGAAACTCATCTATTGGCACAAAGTCTCTTCCCATTCACATCTTAATCAGTTAATTAAAAAATAGCTCTTGCTTTACTCATTTGCTTAAAATTTTACGTATTTATTTTATGTGTTTGTGTGAGAGCCTGCGTGTGTGTCTGTGCACTACCTGCCGGCAGTGCCTGTGGGGGCCAAAAGAGGGCGCTAGATGTCCAGGAACTGGAGTTAGAGCCGTTTGTGAGCCTTTGGATCCTTTGGAAGAGTAATCAGTCCTCTTACCATCTCTTCAGCTCCATATTCACTTTTCTGTAACAGCATATTCCTGTCATCATGATAAAATTTGGACAGTCTGTAGTTTATTGTTCCACGGTCTGACTCAGCCAGGTGTGCTCGTTAACTATCCTCTTGAACTCTGTTTTGCAGACAAAGTAGGCTTCTTGTCAGTTCTTTGACATTTTTTTTTTCAGCTCTCTGCCTCTCAGTCCTGTCTCATAGAATAATCCTTTCATAAAATTCTCCGTTGTTAAAACCCTACTCTTCTTCCGAGGCTGGGCACTCTGCTGCTCTTTCCTGATTCTTTTAAACATTTTATTTGTCTCTTAAATCAAACAGAAATTTATCTTTTCTTCTCTGTGGCTTCATACCAGTGTTGACCTATGCACTGGTTTTGGGACTTTTTTCTTCTCTACTTGAGGACATCTTACACATTGAACTATTACTCATATCTGCTAGTGTTATAGCTTATAAACAACAAGCTGAGTAGATGAAGGAGTACCTGGCTAAAATTGGCACAGTTATGTATACTGGACAGTAGGACCTGTGATTGAATCTAAAACTGACTAGTTATATGTTTACTGCAGAATCTGGTTCACATGATTTTTCATCAGTGGTATTGAATTTACTCTTCAGAAACTATTTTTCAATAAGGCAGACTTTAGAGATTCAATTGTGAGTAGTCATTTAGGTTTTTTCAAATTACAGTTTATTATTATTATTACTATTATTGTTTGTTTGTGTTTGTGTGTGTGTGTGTGTGTGTGTGTGTGTGTGCACATGTGTGCCATGGTGAATACATGGAGGTTGGAGAATAACTTAAGGGAATCTCTTCTCTCCTTCCACTGTGGGTTCCTGGGATTGAACTCAGGTTGCCAGGCTTGTAGAACAAGTGCTCTTACCCATGGAGCCATCTTGTTGGTCCTTGTACATTACATTTTGAGGCAAAGTAAAAATCAACCAAGTTTAAAAAATTTATAATTTAGATGCTAGCGATATGGCTCAGTGGTAGAGAGCACACGCTGCCTCTGCAGAGGGCCTCATTCCATTTCTAGTGTCTACTTAGGCAGCTCTTAGTCGCCTGTGACTTTAGCTCCAGGGGATTCAGCCCCTCTTCAGGCCTCCACAAGTATTTATGCTCCTGTGGACTCCCCCTCTGCCCCTACATACACACAACTGTAAAGACAGTGTATAATTTAGTGTCACACCAGAGGAGCAAAATCAGTATTTTCTTCTGATGGGGAATTCCCTGGGCGGGAGACAGCTGCACCTGTGCAGAGCTAATGCGTGTCCAGGCTGTGAGCACCTTTGATGGGCTGGTGTTTCAAAGGGACCTCTCAGGTTTGCCCTTGCTAACTTTCAAGTGTCACTTAATTTGACAGCTTCAAACTATTATACAACATATGTGATTGGGAGTCGGGGGGGGGGGGGGGAGCACACATACAAGATCCCTTGGAAAGGCTAGAATGGGAAAAATCTTCAGCTTTACTGTGACCTGAGAATGGAGTGGTGTCACATCTGTGAGCAGACCATCTGGAACAAGAAAAGTAAGCGCTACAGAAGAGAAATGAACTGCTAGATAGATGTATTCCCGTGAGTAGGGACAGCCCATGGCAAGGGACATGAGTACAGCTGAAACCACCTTCTAGGTAAATTTGATCAATTTCATCATTTGGTGGTCTCCTTCCTGTGGGAACATACATAAGATTTTTTTTATAACAGTCATTTATAACATATGGTCATTGTTGCCTTTATAAATGGTTTGGCCTAACAAAACTATTTTATAAAGTGAGGGATACTGTCTTACTTGATGAGATGTGTTTCTTACTAAATTTCATAAGCTTACAGTTCATTTCATAGATGGATACTTTGGTTCTCCTGGAAACACTTCTAAAACTAATGCTTATGTCAGTGCTGAAATGTTTTCTTTCCCTGGAGCCCTCTTTCCTGTGAATTGGTTTTCACAGAATGTGGGAGGGTATAATACAAACTAATTCCCCAAGCAGACTTCTGCCCAGATGTACTGTTCCAATGCCAGCGTCACATGGTCATCCCACGTTGGTATCAGAACAATTGCATTGCTCTGGTTCTTCATTAATTTATTCATTGCCATACTCCTGTACTAAGGCAACCAAAGAGAGTGTTAAAGCAGAAACTGATGCACCAAAATCTCTGTATATGGAAACCTATGTATGATGAATGTTGCTAAACCATAATTTCAATTCTTGTTGTTAAATAAACACTTCGCTTATTCATTTACTGATTTACTTTTTCCAGGTGTATGTATGTGTGGTGTGTTTGCACGCATGTTCAAATGTGTGTGGGTGTATGCATGTGTGTGAGTGCATATGCATGTGTGTGGCATGGGTGTGGAGATCCAGAGGTAGAGGTCAGATGTTGTACTTGATTGCTGTTTGCTGCTGATTGAACTGAACCTTGCTGATTTGGCTCTTGGCTATCTAGCTTGTTCTGGGATCCTCTGTCTCTGCTTTTGGGGTACCGGGACCATAGGATGCTCACTATACCCACTGGACATTTATGAGGGTGTTGGGGACCCAAACTTTGAACCTCATGCCTACTTTATCCACTGAGCCATCTCCCTTGCCCCTAAATCAAATATGCTTTTTTTGGTTGTTAAAAATGATTTATTTATTTTATTTTATATTCATTGGTATTTTGCCTGTCTGTATATCTGTATGAGGGTGTCAAATCCCTTGGATGTCATATCCCCTAGACCTGGAGTTATAGACAGTTGTGAGCTGCCATGTGGGTGCTGGGAAATAAAACTGAGTTCCCTAGAAGAGCAGACGGTGTACTTAGCCACTGAGCCATCTCTCCATCCCCTAACCAAACATTGTTAAGACAAATTTGGTAAATAGTCTTCACTGTTTCTATTGTGGTACAGTGGATAGCCATTTTGATAAGGGTATGAAGTGTGATAGTTGTTTGCTAATGTCTGTCATGGAATAGAGGAGGAGAAAAAGAAGAATGCTTCATATTTCTTGTCACAGGCCTTTTACGCTTTGTTATTCTTTATAGTGAAGGCAGAAATATGATTTGTAATGTTTTGTTCTTCAGTTTCATACATACTCAAAGTGAAGCTCTGAAATACCAATGATACCCACAACAAATCAATAAGTTAATAACCGGTATGAAATAATGGAAGCCAACGCTGTTTTCTTTATCACTTATATGGCCAAGTTGGGGAATTAGGAAAAATTTAGAAATATGAATACTTTCAAAGTAATGATCTATTCTATGGCATCATTTAAAAGTCTCTGCAGTACAGAAGGTAGCAACATGTTAGGTAATTTCCAATTTTAAATGCCTAATGTCTATAATCATGAATAAATTATATAGGACACGCAGAACACATTTCTCCCTCCATTCTTGTCGCAAGCTGGAATTTATGATAAATACATGTCTCTATCAAGTCAGAGCCATCAAAAGCGACAGTTTAAGTGGTAGTGAGGAGTTGGGGGGGGGCGCTCACTGCATGGCTGAGCACATGGGCTTATGTGGTAATTATACTTTCAGTAATTTCAAATGCTACAAATCGGATTTCTCAAATCCATGGAAAAATGCTGAAATTTGAGCTCTTGCAGGTGTTTCATGGTGAGGTCCAGAGCTTTCATTGGACAACATTCTTATCAAAATTCATTTGTATCTTGTTCTACTGCGTTCCTTTCTTTGCCATCTGTACACTGGCTAACTCAAAGGGGACAACTCCAGTATCACTCTCAGTCCATGAACATGAGGGCTGGGTACACAGTGAAGGTCCAAATCAACAGTCACAGTGGAGGTATCAACATTAGGGATATGACATAGACCGAGCCTCTGAACAGGCCTGACAGTCATGGGGCTTAATGCTGTAACTAGCAGCAAAGAGACCAACTTAGCTCGTGTTTCTTTTCTTTTCTTTTCTTTTCTTTTCTTTTCTTTTCTTTTCTTTTCTTTTCTTTTCTTTTCTTTTCTTTTCTTTTCTTTTCTTTTCTTTTCTTTCTTTCTTTCTTTCTTTCTTTCTTTCTTTCTTTCTTTTTTTTAGTCTAATTTATGTGTGGCCATCTTTTGGGAAAAGCTTGTCTGTTAAAGAAACCAACACTGGACAAAGGGTGGTGTGTGTGTGTGTGTGTGTGTGTGTGTGTGTGTGTGTGTGCCAAGAGATGAAGACAGATTACATTGACATTCTTTGAGTAATTGGATTACCAAGCTTTTGAACTATTCTAACCATGCACTTTTCATCTCTGTCAATAAAGTCTTTTTGAACTTAAGGCAACGTGATTTCTGTCATTTGCGCCCAAGAAGTCTGATTAAGACATGTCCACAGCATTGGAAATCTATGAAATGGACGGAACCCGCTTTAAACTCTGACAAATAATATACATCTACAGAGATCTTAGACTTCCAAGAATTCTTAGTGTAAACCTCATATACACATATGAAAGGGTGTTTCTACACATGACACATTTATATGTTGTTAGACATCAGGACTGGCGCTGATATATTTAGATGGACTTCATATATTAAATGAGCATGAATCTATAACAATTGTTGGTGATAGTTAGAATGCAGGCATGGTTAGTTTAAATGTTTGTTGTGATAGAAATTCTGTTTTGTCACTGTTATGAGGATGTCCTGGGTAGATTCTCAGAGTGTCCCAAGTCCGCTTGTTGACCACCTGTTGTTCTGTTTTTAAAATGCATAAGGAACAACAAAACTGACTTCTAGAACTCAAGTTTGATAATTCATATCAGGAACTGAACCATCTCCAACTGCAAATCCACTCTGCTAAATCCACTTAGAGCACATAGTGTCACTGCATCCATAAGCTTAATTTGGTACATAAAAATGAGTTTGTCAGTAAAAAGAAACTATTTGCAGAATCTGATTATCATTTTTTTTTAAACCAGAGTTTAGCTTCTAGGTGTTCCTCCAAGAAGTCACTCACCGTCCTGGACTCTGCTGCTGTTTCAAGGGTGTGTGCCTGTTCCTTTTAAGTATTAATGACTCTATGCTTGTCGCCATCCTACCTGATGTCACTATTCAGCAGTTACTTGAAAGTCACTTTCCCATTTTGTTTTCAATCGCTGCCAAAGTAGTAGAGTTGCTGTCAAATCCACAGAGTTGTAGCCCAGGAGGACATTGCACCTCATGTGATCCTGGCCCAAGAGTCTGGGGGGATGGACACCAAACTTGAGTTCCAGTTGTGTTGTGTTTTTTTTTTAAAGATTTATTTATTTATTCATTTATTTATTATGTATACAGTGTTCTGCCTGCATGCCAGAAGAGGGCACCAGATCTCATTACAGATGGCTGTGAGCCACCATGTGGTTGCTGGGAATTGAACTCAGGACCTCTGGAAGAGCAGTCAGTGCTCTTAACCTCTGAGCCATATCTCCAGCCCCAGTTGTGTTGTTTAAAACCATATTCAAGACCAATCACTAGATGGTCAGTAAACAGATTCTGGAACACTGTTCCTCATGTGACAGTGACCCAGGAGGCTCTGGGACACTGTGCCTCATGTGATTATGATGCAGAAGGCTCTGGGACACACTGCTTCATGTGGTCACGGCCTCAGTCTGCCAGCTCATGGTCAGTAGAGACTGTGGTAGGAATGTTAATGAAGCAATATAGGAAACATGCATGTATGATGAGACTTCCATGGAATGCATAGGTTTCCATTTTCCTCACGAATCCCCGATTGTACCATGCTGCACTCCACTACCCAGGAGAGATGGGCATCTGCACAAATAGGGAAGCTTCCTGATGGGTTCTTACCCCATCATATAGAACTGGATAGCTTGTGAGGATAAGAGTCAACTACATTGTGAAACTTACGATACCATGTGTGTGAAGGTCATAAAAACCTCTGCAAAACCGAGCATAGCTACAGTTCATGTAACTGTTTCTTAGGTGGCATAAACTATAGTCAAATAGTTTTTTTATTTAAAAATTCAATGACCATCAACTGGATACGTCTGTGTAGAATGTGTGCACACGTTGCCTTTTCCCTTTGCTAATTGGTTAACTATACGTTCTATCACCTTATTTCTAGTGGTTCTGACATGGAAGATTATAATATGGTTTAGTATGCTCTATTCCCAACTGCTAACTTTATCACTTTCCTCTTTTTGTGTGAATGTAGCTATGAACATGTTCACGTATGTGTTTGTATTTGTGGGTACACATGCATACGCGTGCACATGTGTGAAATTGATACCACGGGTCTACTTCAACTGTTCTCCACCTTATTTTTTAAAGATCGGGTCATACACTGAATGTAGAGCTTGCCAATTTGGCTAGACTGGGTGGAAGGTAAGCCTTGGGGATCTACTTGTCTCTGCCTCCCCAGTGCTGGAATTACAGGTGTGTTCCAGCCACAGTGGCTAGCTTTGTAAATGAGTGCTGGGGATCTGAATTTAGGCCCTTATACTTGTACAGCAAATACTTTACTGACATCTCTCCAGCCTCTAACTTGATCTTTTTTCTAAAATTGCTGGAATCCTGTGATGCTGTACTGACCTCCACAGTCCTTTTACATTATTTCTGCCCTACATTTTAATTGTATATGTCCTTTCCATCTAAGAAGTTATTGCCATCAAGTTACATTCAGTTGTAGTCACATGCATTTGCCCTTCCTTCACACATTGTTTTTGGTTCTTGAGTTGGTTCCCATTTTCTAGATTTGTTTATTTGTGTTTCATGTGTATGAGCGATTTTCCTGCATGTATATCTGTGCACCATGTGTGTGCTTGGTGTATACGGAAGTCAGAAGAGGGTGTTAGGTCACCTAGAATTGGGTTGTGAGCTGCCATGTGGGTGCTTGGAACTGAACCCAGGTTCTCTGCAAGAGTAACAAGTGCTCTTAAGTATGGAGCTGTATTCTAGCCTCTCTTCTTGAATTTTTATCATACTTACCCACACTTCAGAGATTGGACCGTTGCCTTTATTTCATCTCTGTATTTGAAGGATTAATTCCTATAGCATTAGAAACTGAGAATTATTTCCTTTTAGCAGTTTAAAATAGTCTCTGTCACTGTGTTCTGTCATTTCTCGTGAGATGTTTTCTTTCCGAGTCGTTGTTGCTCCTTTGAATCTATGCTTACTATGTGTTTATTGACTTTAGTTCTTGACTATCCTGACATCAGGTGAAAACACATTAAATAACAACTTCTAGTCATGTTAATAAAAAGTTGTGATGTGATTAATCGCAGCCTAATACACAAATAACTTGAACTGAATAAAAAATGTTTTATGTGGCAATAAGTCAAATGTTAAAAGCAAACAAATGAATGAATGCTTATTGTGCTCACACCACCAGGGACAGAAGTCTGTGAAGCTACAGGACTGGCAAAGAAGGGTGTAGTGGAGTCACCTTTGGCTGCACTTTCATTACTATTAGGGTTGGTTTTAATGCTAACTTGCCACAGACTAGAATCACCTCAATAGGGAGTGTCATCTGAAAAATTTTTCTGCTTGTCTTGATTGATGTGGGGAAACCCATGTGGGTGGTACATTCTGGTAGCAGCCCAGATAAAATAATGCAGAGCAGAAGGAAGGCTGTTCTGCCTTTGCTGCAGTGACTGCCCCCCATTGCTGCTGCTGTTTCCTTCACTGACATTAGGACCAGTGTTTCTAGGTCTCCACCATGGGCTCAGTGGCTCTGCAAAAGTCTTCTAGGCTTTGGGCTCCAGATTGGGACTGTAGAGGCACTTAACTTTGGGGACTGAGCCACAGGCCAGCCTCTCCACTCAGCATCTCCAATATCATCAGCTCTCTACTGCAAATTAGAATTCACTTGACTCAGCATCTTTCCGGAACTCAGCATCTTTCATGGACGTGTCCACGCTATCATCTCTCTTGTATCTCTGCATGCCTGCTAAGCCAGTTCCACATGACTGATGACTGACAGTCAGAATGGAAAACATTCAAGTCTAAAGAGAAGAGGAGGAGGTTTTAGTGGAAAAAGTCTTCATACAAATTATAAAGAATTCCAGATGAAAGAGTCTATGATATGAAGCTATTTCAGAATTTTCATTGCTAAAAGCATTTGAGATGGGGATCTGGCTGTAAGAGAAGATTCCATCTCCTATGAAAGAGGACATAGGGACCTAAGTCTTAGGGAATAGATACAGCTAAAGTAAAACAGGGTTGTAAAAATGTCAGGGACTTAGCTAGAGGAAAAAAGTCAGAGTTCTCATTGTTCCAACCATGGAAGAGTTGACTTGCAGGAGTAACTCCCTTAAACTCAGTCTACTTGGATTTCCTCTTCTTCAGCATCTGAATGGCTCCAGTCTGGGACAAGTCATCGACTCTGTGTCTAAAGGCCTTTCCTGTTTCCATCTGGCTTTCTTATCAGTGTTATATATCAGGTTTGCTTCTCCTTTGGTACTTCTATTGATCCACTTCTCATCAACTCTCCCTGAATGAACTGACTTCTTCTTTTGTTTCACTATTGAACATGTGCGTGTGTGGGATCTCTCACACTTTTTCCTTTTTCTTTGTACAAGTCAAGGTGATTTATTAGTACACAAAGAGTAATAAAAAGCAGAGTTAGTTGGGTCATCTTATTGACTAGAAGCATAATGGTATGATGGATTAACCTCCCCGTCTAAGGTAGTATTGCCAACGAGACAGTTTTATCGGCTCTACGCAGATTAGGAAGGGGATGTCAAGAAATGCAGAAGTTTTAGTTTATTGCTGGCCAGACTTAAAACCACCAATCAAGTATTTTAAAGTCACCTACTATTCAGACACATCTATTCTTTCTCTCTCTCTCTCTCTCTCTCTCTCTCTCTCTCTAAGACATACCAACTTCTGAGCTTTTTGGTGTTTCAAATGATGTGGTGCTGCTGGCTTCTTCTAGAGAAACTAAGCATTTTTAAGCTGCAGAAGATCTCGGGCACACTAGGAGATGCCTGAGAATATCACAGCTTTTCCCACTTTGGAAGTGGTCTTGACAAGAGGCAAGATTAGGACCGTCTGGAGGCATTTACAGAATGGAAGATTTTACATTATGGCAAATGTTGCTGATAGACTGTTAAAACTTCATTACTCAGAAACACTTTTGGAGACACAAGTCATGGCTTGTTTTATGAATTCTATGTTCATCCCCAAACAAATGAAAATGATCTCCCTTTTCTTTTTCCAAAAATTTGACAGAACTTCCTTTGGAATCTGGTGTTTTCTTACCATCAAGGAAAGACTAGTTAGTTGAGATGCTGGGAAACAGAATCAGTTATTGAAGAGGGGCACAGGATATGGGCTAGACGCTTAAATGTATTTTCTGGTAACCTTGGTTTCTAGAATTTTGATGAATGTCAGCTTGACAAGACAGGATCTCAGGGGTTGTAATGTCTGCATTTCTTGACATCCCCTTCCTAATCTGCGTAGCACTGATAAAATCGTCTTGTTGGCAATGTTACCTTAGACGTGGAGGTTAATCCAATATGCTGTTTTGCTTCTAGTCAATAAGATGACCCAATAAACTTGGCTTTTTATTACTCTTTGTGTACTAATAAACAAGACGCAGTAGAGGACTTGGAGTTAGGTGTCTGAGTCTCAGGAAGACATTGCTGTGGGCAGCTGAGTTCCAACTCTCAAAGGACCTACTCAATATAGGGCCATGTCACTAGGTAGACAGTGTAGGGAAACAGGAAGCATGGCTGACAGATCACAGTTGGTTGTCAATTTAAAAGAAGTTATGTGCATTTGTACATGTGTATAATAGTAGATATTGTATATCTATAGGCGTTTTACAGGTGTATGTGTATTTTCC
The DNA here is from genome assembly GCA_902168325.1 of Peromyscus nudipes. NCBI lineage: Eukaryota > Metazoa > Chordata > Mammalia > Rodentia > Cricetidae > Peromyscus > Peromyscus nudipes. The sequence goes on along the minus strand of CABHPH010151051.1, from coordinate 30,194 downwards.
CATCAATTATGGACAATGTGACTTTGTGCCAGTCTTGGACAATTTTTAAAATTTTTTCTCACCTCAGAAATATGAATTATTTGTGTTTTGAAATGGCTTATAGTATCTCAAATAAAACATTTTAAACAATTAGATCAGTCTAAAAATGAAAGATGCTTAGGAAATCATTAAATTTTTTTGTCACTGGTCAAAGAGAAACTTCAATCAGGGAATTTACAATAAAGAAAGCCTGTATGTATTGGGAGGTTCAGATACATTTTTTTATGTTTTTTTTTAGACTACTAATAATTTTTCACTTATTTTGCAATGTGTTTATTAGCTTGTTTCTTTTACTTAACATAATTTATTTATTGATTCTTTGGGGATTTTACATCATACACCCTAATTCCACTCACCTCCCAATCTCCCCATATTCTCCCCTCACCCCTGCAGCATCCCCACAAAGAAAATAAAAAAAAACCAAACGAAAGCAAACCAAAACAAGCAAGCAAGCAAGCAAACAAATAAAAACAAACAAATCACCCTCTTCCCTCCTCCATCTTTCCTGCCTCTCCAACAACTCTTCATTTGTCTTGGTGGCATTGAGAGCCACAGTGTGCCACACAGTGTACCCTTTTGTCCAATCAGCTTTACTTGCAAATGTTTATTGCAATGAGACATTGGTCTGGTTCAAGGTCTCTAGTTTCTGATACACTATTATCACTGAACTTGCCAAAATTCCTCTCAGATATCATGGAGATCCTGTAGGTATCATTCCACAAGACCAGTCCCTTCATGAGCTCCAATAGGTCCTAGATGGGGTAGATGTTAGGGTGGGCCAACCTAAGGCTCAGCTGTGGGCCTGAGTAGTAGCTGAGCTTGTCAGTCCAGGCCACTGGGGGTGCCTACCCTCAGGCAAGGGGTGGAGCCAGTGCCCCCTACACTCCTGCTGTCAGGGTCAGTTCTCGCTCACCTGTGGTGAGGGATGGAGCCATCTCTCCCGAGTGTGAGGCCAGGGGCCAGCTCTCTTTCTGCAAGGTCCAGTGAGGGGCAGAGTCAGCTATTCCAAGACCAGCAAAGGGTGGGGCCAGCTCAGCATGGCCCTCTGATTTCATCACACATGGTTCCTATGGACCCCTGAGGTGACACAGGCCACAGACATCAACACAGACTACAGCTGCAGCAGGATCATGGACCCAGACATGGTCCTTGGCAGGAGCTTGGCTCAGCTGACATCCTGGCTCTGGGTAGAAGCACAGGCCACTTAGATCAGGATGGCTCTAGTGGTGGCATGGCCCCCAGATACCAGTAAGGCCACGGGTTGTGGCCCTGACCCCGGGCTTCTGTGTGACCTTTGGTGGCAACACACGTCTGGGACTTCAACACAGACATTGGCTTCGGTAAGACCATGGAACCAGACATGGTCCTCAGCAGCAACTGGGTCTGAATGTCACCATTGTCCCAGGTGGCAGTGTAGGCTATTCAGATTGGCACAGCCCCAGTAGTAGCACGGCCCTCAGATACCAACATAGCCTCAGACCTCAGTCATCTGCATGGCCTTTGATTGCAACAGGATCCTCAGACATCAAAATAGACCATTGGCTGCATTAGGGCCATAGACCCAGACATGGCCCTTGGCAGCAGTCTAGGCCAGGATGACACCAAGGCCCTGGGTGGTGTGGCACAAGCTACTCAGATCTGTATGGCCCTGACTGCAGCATGGTTCCTAGACTCCAACAAGGCCACAGGTTGTGGCCCAGACCCTAGGCCTCCCACATGGCCCCTTGTGGCAACACAGGCCATGGACTTCAACATAGAACCTGGCTGGCTCCAGTAAGACCAAAGACCTAGACATGGTCCTCTGCAGCAGCCCAGGTCTGAATGTTGCCATGTCCCTGTGGTGGTGCAGACTACCTAGATTGGCATGGCCCAGTGGCAGCAGGGCTGTTAGACACCAACATGGCCCCGGGTGGCAACCTAGACCCCAGGAATCAGCATGGCCCTCAATGGTAACAGGAGCCATGGACATCAACACAGACCCTTGATGCAGTAGGGACACAGACCCAGACATGGCCCCCAGCTGTAGCATGGCCCTTGGGTATCAATATGGTCCCATGTAGCTGATCAGACCCCAGGCAATCACATAGTCATCAGTTGCAACAGGAGCCACAGACATCAACTTAGACCCAGACAAGGCTTTTGGCAGCAGCCCAGGCCTGGACTACATCATGGCTCTGGGTGGCAGCACAGGCCACCCACATCAGCATGATTCCAGCAGTGTCCTGGCTCTTGGACATCTACATGACCACAGGTGGAAGCCTAGACACTGGGCATCCTTGTGGCCTTTGGTGGCAACAAGGGCCATGGATGTCCACACAGCCCCTGGCTGTGATAGGACCATGGACCCAGACAATGCCCTTGGCAGCATCCCAGGCCCAGTTATCACTATGGCCCCAGGTGGCAAGCAGGCCACCCACATCAGCCCACTCCTCACTGCCTTCACTTCTTACAGTTCATCTCTTTCCACAGCACATGAACCATTCTGCTTTTCTTTCCCTTCCATTTCTCCACCACGTATTTGCTTATCATAATGGCCTGTGGATGTCTTTTTGCCAGCCCGGGGCTGTGAGGGCCCAGGCTGGCCTGTGGGTGGCTAGAACAGACCTGAGTGGAGTTGTGTCAGCTGGGCTGTGGATGTCCAGATACAGTTTTTAAAATGTTTGTCCCTCCGGTCTCCAGGAAATACTGATATAATAATGATAATAGTAATATATATATAATTATAGTAATATAATAATATAAGAAGTGTAGTGGAAATGAATCAAAGTGAGCCTCAGTGTTACTGTGAGCTGGAGATATGGGTAAATTCTACAGTTATTTAAATATAATTTATGTAAATACTATTATATATTTCTGGGTAAGATTTAAATACACCAGTATTTAAGGCTACTCATTAACTTGCAATACAATTCTTATTAACACTACAGGATGTAGTTTGTTGCTACAGTACTGGTGTTTGGGGAGTCTGCACTAAGAACTCTCATGCAACTTGTAGCTCCACTAACTCAGCTGCTTCTCAGCGCTTAGTGGCTGGTGACTTTTTTTTTCTACTCCTACCCTGGCTACATCCTTTCCATCTGAATCTTGCTCACAGATAGTTACAAAAGGCTGTTTTTCTGCAAGGCCAATCCTCACACCAAGAGCATACACTGAAAACACTTTCTCATGTTGGTCTCTGTGTGTCCTTTCAAAGCTAAAATGAAAACCTCAATGAACTAAAATGATGATGTTTCAATCATGCCTTTCAGAAGCAGTCTTCAAGATGGTAGCTCATGCCATTAATGAACTTTCCTTGTCTGATTTTGTATTTCTAGCTACTCTGGACATGGATTGACGCATGTCTCATCTGTCTTGGTGTTCTTTGCAGTATAACTGCTATAAGCTGTATTTTGTTTAGATTAAACAAGACATTGTAGAACAGTGCTGGTCTGGAAATTCCAGTTGGGGTTAGATAGACATTATGATCCATTCTGTCTTAAACAGTCTGTGATTCACTATACATCTGATATACTGCAATTGCAATAGAATATTGTTTCCAACACCTTTGGAGTTTTTGTACTGTTTGGACTTGGAGAACCTTGCTATTGAACTTTATAAGAAGTTGAAGTATGCACATCTGAAAATTGGTTCAAAATTCCATATGGAAGACTAAACAACTATGCAATATAATGTCTTCTTCTTAACTCTATCGTACTTGTTCTGAGTGAACAGCTCTCTTCTTGGAACATACTTTGCTACATGTTTTCCATCATTTCAGCGTAAGTGTGTTACCCTTCATAATTTATAGATAATTCAGGAAAACAACTCTTGGTCCCTTACTATTATTCCCATTATGGAAAATTCTTCTGAATCTGGGCTGATGGGCATGAGGTGGGCAGAATATGTATAAACAAACTCTTACAGTCAGAGAAGAAGATAGCTGGAGGGATTTTTTTTCAAAAATACTTTAAAAATCCATTTTACTGTTTCTTCTTCTGAATTCACTCCAGCGATGTTTATGAAAATTAGCCATTCAAGTTGATTGTGCACACCCAATGTCAGTTTATTATGTGAAGGTTCCATTTTCATCAGAGAGCTCTCAGAAAGCCTTACCTCACACTGAGCTGCCTCTCCTGAACTGCTATGCTTTGTTCTTCATTTTCAGATTTGGTTCTTTCCAGAATAATGTTAATCTCACTTCTGTGCTCAACAATTTTATATATATAGTGAATATAATACATACTGTATATGCTATGCAATTTATATAAGAATATACATCTGAACAATAATGAAGTCTTTAATGGGTTCTTTTCCTGTTTTCCTTTTCAAGAATAATTACACTCAATTTCCAACTATTTTGTCTATCCTCTGGAGGTGCTTTAACTCATTAATATCTTTTTTCTTGTTATTATGAAATTATGTTAAGTTCTCAGGAATTTTCAAAGAAATATATAGGAATTTCCATGCTTTCTTTATTTACCCTATACAATGTTAACACCTTGCATAACTATAGTGCACTGTCAAACATGTGTCTTACATACATGTGTGTGTTTGTGTGTGTGTGTGTGTGTGTGTGTGTGTGTGTGTATGTGCGTATGTGTGGCTGTTAAACAAGAGTACTAAATCCAGTGTTGAACCAACGTGGGAAAATGCACCTTGAGTTTCAAATAGTTGGCTTACATATAGAATTTTGAGATGATTTTCATGTGTGCATACTTTGACTTATAAATTTTAATTGCATATTTTTATAATAAAAATTCTAAGACTTCAACAATATACTTCTCTAATTGTTGCTAAGATTATATATTGTTATAGACAGCCATTATCTACCACGGCAACTATGAAACCCAATTGGTGATCACAATACGAGGTTCTTGACAGCAACATTACTCAGAGTCAAAGTTCAAGTAATTAGTTTATTTGGAACAGGACGCTGGCCATCATTTAAGGATGTGAGGAGAGTACAAAATTCCTGCCACAGTCAAGAGATAATTAACAAGAGCTATGTTACAATTCAGTCCTAGGAAATAAACAGTGTTTCACTCTTATCCGAGAAAGCATTTCCAGTAGGGACAAAAGCTGAAAGACCATTCGTGACCTGGAAACATGATGGCTACAATATAGTGGCCTGCAGAGGTTCAGGATTTAACTGGTACAGTCAATACTAAGATGAGGCTAAGCCTAAAGGTCCCATCTCCCGACATGTGAAGCTTTATTTTCTAATATGTAGCCTTGCCCTGATCAGTAATAGTTTAGGCATTACAGATGGGTATTGATAGCAGAAAGGGCATTTCCGGGGTACTGACTGATATAGATGGTGTTCTTGTGTGTTCATTATCTCATTAAAGTTCCAATAACCAAAAAGTGGATTTCTGTTATCTACGTTGCATGGGTGATGTAGCTGAGTCCTGGAGCAGTTATGTAGCAAAGTAAGGATCTTGTACTGGAGAACTAACTGAGGCTGTCACACTCAGAAGCCAGTCCTGTCTTCTAAGGCATTCTGTGATCACAGCAGCATAGGACTGGGAATAATGATCAAGGGCATGTCAGCATTTCACAAAGATGCATGATTCTTGTAGTTTTCTTGAAATCTTTTTAAAGTCATTGCCAGAGTTTTAGAGCCAGACTGGAAAGAATTGAAAGACAAGCATGAAGAACATATAAGTCTTAAGTTTTAAAGTTCCCACATGCATCTTTTTGTCATCATATATCCCTCAGGAAGAAGATATGCACCAAAGGAAGTGATAGAAATGACTTGTTCTTATGAATACTTATGTGCATGATTTATAGTCAGTCACTAAAGCAAAATCTCTGCTCTTCTGGAGTTTTAATCTTATCCACTCAATAGTTTATTTATTTTGTTAAATAATGTTTTGTCATTATAATAATCCAACCCAGAAAAAGGATCAAAGTGGTTGAATGACAGCTATATGTAAATGCTACAATAATTTAACACAATCTATGAACTAAAAACTATTAAGTCACTACTTCCAAGACTAGGGAGATCCTTCTTCATGGATCTCTCATGAAATGAGAATGAGAGAATTCCATGTGGGGATAAGAGAATATGCAGAAGAGGTTCTTCTTTCTCATTTAAGTTTATTTGAGTCCTTTGATCTTCAGTATGGAAGCTTAAACCCTGAGCTTTGTTTTTCTCCAATATTCTTATATTCTTACATAAAAAACCAGTGTTTGAAGGTTGTCTTCATTTTCAGTGTGGTTTGCATTCCCCTAGACTTTTAATACTTCAATTGCCCCATTCACCAGCTCGTACCGACTTTCCATATAAAGACTTACCAAAGAGCATCCCAATGATAGGTGATGATGGTGAGAATGTCATCAGAAGACATTCTCAGAAAATGACTGATTGATTGATAAGATGCAGCAGATCTCTGAGATACTCTTGTAATTTTAACCCTAAGGGGCCAGTTTACATTAGGGAATGCTGCCATGAAAAATGCACTTATAAGTGCATAGTTGTCATTAAATAAAAATAAATCCTGAATGTGTTTTGAAAAGAGTTGTATGCTTTAAAAGTATTTAAAATTGATTTTGAATTTGTCATTGGCACTTTGAATTTGTCATTGGCATATAATTCCGAAAATATGACAGGAGAAAATACCTATGGCCTTTGACTTACAAGTGATTTTCTACAAGTACATAATAAATGCATAATTTACAACAAGCCCTGCAAATATAGCAGTGTGGTTACACAGATGCTGTGTAGTCTGGCTGAGTCTTAGGCGGATGTGGATGATGCAGACTGATTGAAATAGCATGCCCTGTCCCACATGTATATAATTTTGTGCAGACAGAGACTCACTAAAGAAAAAGGCAAAGTTCAAAGAATCTCTGTTTTGCTGTCTAGACCTTCTGATTTCTTTCCATCCTTACCCAAGCTTATTTTCGTGCTATTAAGAGAACTGCAAATCTAAGTGACCATCCCGACAATCTGGAGTGTTAATATGGAGTGGACAAGGAGCTCCTGTAGCTAGATCTGAACTCTCAAAGATCCAAGGAAGCTCTTCTTATCTTCAGTGTACTTTCTTGTCACTGCTGAACTAAAACCAATCATTCTGTGATGTGTGAATCATGAATACGTTAAAAACAGCATCAAAATGTTTTTCTCGTTAATGTTCTGAAAGAAATTACAGCTACTAGTCCTTGTTCACGAAGTCAAACTCTGGCTAGCAGTCTACCTGCCTCATTGACCATGCACAGCTTTTCAGAGTTGAGGTTCTAAGGAAATTTAAAATTTAAACACACACACACACACACACACACACACACACACACACACACACATTGAACTTGACCTTGTAGTACTTGTCAAATGTACAACATGAATTTTTAAGTATGGAATGCATTATGATCTTCAGAGTGTGGATAGGTAGGAAACAAATGTCCATCAGAGTGGTGAACATGTGTACAAGGCACTATGTATTTATTCCACAAATGCAATTCTAGAGAAAGATATCCTCTGGCAAGCAGTCAAATGATTTAATACAAAACTTAATGCAACAGAGCTGACATATTTTGGTACAAATTAATTAGATTAGTCAAATTAAATGGCCCGAGTCAGAAAAAACAAAATGAGCTGCATATATGAGATACTTTGCCGTAATTCTTAGGTTATCAATTCTGTTAGTTTTGTAATTTGGATTCTATATAGATCATTAAAAATCATATGAGACCAACTCCTGCTTCTTCTGGTTGATTATATAAAAATATGACAATGACTTCCATTTATTTGGAAAATGAACAGAACACCACTTTCTGAAATAAAAATTTCTGCTTTATAAAATAACTTTAATCATTTCAGTTTTCCTGGTTTATGTTTATTCTGTGAGGCTTCTGAGAAAGTTATCATTATTTTGTATATATACAATTTGTTTTACAAGGTAAATCTTTCCTCAGCTTATTTTGTAAGTAATCTATATTTTATAATTGAAATTAGAAAAAGTTGTCATGAATATATATTAAATAACCACACACAGACAAAGTGGAAACTTGTATATTATTAAAATGAACATAGAAGTATGGGCTATTGAATCACATTTTTTTTGTGGTTGAATTTGATCCTAGGGCTGGAGAGATGGCTCAGTGGTTAAGAGCACTGATTGCTTGATTCCAGGGTTGGATTCCCAGTACCTACATGGCAGCTTATTACATTGCCAGAGGATCCAATGCCCTTCTTTGGCTTCCTCATAAATTGCAGGCACATGGTACACGGACATGCATGCAGGTAAGATAGTCATATACATAAAATAAAAATAAGTAAATCTTTAAAGAGAAAAATTCAGTCCTAATTTCCTGGTAGTGAGAAAGAAGAGTGTAATATGATTACACACACCGTTTTCTTGATTATGAAGGCTAACTCTATTTGCTTATGTGTTACAATATTTTCAATTAAAAGTAAAATAGAAAATAAAACTCAAACTGACCTTCAAAACTGAACACAACCACAAAGCAGGCAGTAGTAAGACCAGATTTAATTAGAACTTGGGTTGACTGGCTCTGCCGTCCTCGGCATTTCTCTCTTTTAGAGTTGATTTTTGTCGTCAGTCTGTCACGGATCTCACACACGGGTGGCCTCTTCTTCCATTTTGTTCAGTGGTTGTTCTCTCATCACCCTGAAGTAATCATGTCATCAATAGCCTACGATAAAAAAAAATGCTGTGGGTGGATTGCCTTAGGCTTAATTTCTTCAACCCTGCATGTCAGGAAAACTGGATTACCTCAGACCAGCCTCAGCCATCAGTGAATCATTTGTGTGGTTAATTTTCTTGAATATTCAACAACACAGACACTACACACAGGCACTCATACCCACACTCAGACATACAGACATGCATACCTTCTAGTAATAGGATCTGTGACCTTGAAGACACTAATTTTTAAACAATACTTTTTTTTAGAAATCTGTGGGCTTTTCCAAAGTGTAAGGCTGTTACCTTGAAATGAAACACAAAATAAAAAATAAATGTTTCAAAATAAAATAAAATTTAAAGTTGAATTGGTGATAACAAACTGATTTGACAACACAAATCTTACCTATTTGTCTGTCTTCAAGGACAGTATTTTTATTTAGACAATGGCTCCTAATTTCTGAGAGTGGCTTTGGTTTAAAATGATTCTTTTTTTTTTTTAGTAGACAATAGTCTTGGCAGACTAATCAGTTCCCTGAAGTAGTCTTCTGACACGAAAGGTTTAGTATTTTCTGTGGTAGTAATACCAGTCAGTATTTAAAACGTTCCCCCCCCCCCAACTAATGATACTTGGTATAATGTAGAATTGATTTAAGACAAATTTACTCTAAGGTTTAAGATAAAAACCATAATGGAAAATGAGTGGTTGCACCATAAGTGTATCAGCGAAGCTACCCAGGGAAGCTTGGAGATGGTAAAATGATGTCACAGCCACAGCAACTGCATCTCATCTTCTTCATGATTGATACTCTAATGGAATCCCAGGATGGCTCAGCTTACTGTTGGTACCTGGCTTCACTTTCCCTCACAAGTGCAAAGTAACGTTCCTGATTTGACCCGTTGTCCCAAGCTAGGTAGAGTGTTTCTTTGGCATGGGCCCAAAGGACAATAGGGATGCAATCTAGCTAAAATTACATATTGATCTCCCTTCAACCAGCATCCTCTCCAGTTAAATTACTCTCTCAAGGGGTGACTATGAGTTTGCAAAATTTACTCACTAGGCTTCTTGGGTGGTGATTTTTCCTCTTGTCATCTGCTTTAGATGCTTACATTTAAATACCTCTTGTTACAAAAAAGAGCAGAGATTTTAAAGTGATAGCAGCAGAGACAGTGAGACAGTCAGTGAAAATATTTCTAAAGAGAATGAATCGAATATTTGCTGATAAAGATCTTTAGGACAAAAATCACTACTGTGGGAGACTTGGCTATCTTCCTTCTTATTCTCAGTTTATACAGTGGCCAATTACTAATTTTTTTCTGTGCTAATCCATTGTAGTATGGAGCAATGTTGATGTGTCTTCCTTATTTTTCGATTTCAGATGCACAGACTTGAGTTACCCATATTCCTTGGCTTATAACCCATAGGAGCCCTTCCCCTGGAAATGCCATAGGTGCTGGATAGTTCTTTCACACTGATCCAAGTTCCATCACTTCAGACACTCACTTCTCTGTCATAGGACACAGAAAAGAGAACTCAAAACTAAACAGAATGTTTTCATTTGCCACACACATGCCTGATAGTTTCTTAGTAGGACATTACTTGAATTGGTTATGAGAACTGCTGCTTTTCTTTCTTTTTATTATATTACAGATGTTAAAGGATCTATGGTTGGATGTGATTCAACTCCCAGAGTGGTGTAGTAAGTTAGCTACTTCATTTTTACAGATGCCTCATCTGATAAACCCTTCCTACCTGTTTTAGTGAAGGGCAGCCTTTTAGAGTCAATGGGATTAGCAAAGTCACATGAAGCATTCCATCTTAATGAGGCTTAGCTTTGTCTAGATTCCATAGTTGAATGGACGTTCCTTAGACCTCATTTGGTGTTGCCTTTCATAACAGTTTGACAAATTCAAACAGCACTGATCACATGTATGCTGGAAAAAAATACTCCCTTGGAAGTGTTACTAACCCTTCTAGCATAGATGTTTCTAGGCCAGTGCTTCTCATGTATTTTTGCAAGAGTTGTATTTCTCAGTTACTTCATCCATGCTATGAATTTGTATAGCTAAAACAGCTCCGGAAATGGCACTTTTTTTTTTTTTCGAGACAGGGTTTCTCTGTGTAGCTTTGTGCCTTTCCTGGATCTCGCTCTGTAGACCAGGCTGGCCTCGAACTCACAAAGATCCACCTGGCTCTGCCTCCCGAGTGCTGGGATTAAAGGTGTGCGCCACCACTGCCCGGCTCTGAAATGGCATGTTCTTTGTTGTCTTTTTTTATTCTACTCAATTAAAAAAATTGAGGGGCCTTGGGAAGTTCATTCAGTGAAGCACTTACATGTCTTATTCTCTTTTCCTACTGCTGTGGTAAAATACTCTGATAAATGAACTTAAAGGTCAAAGTGCTCACCTTGGCTGGCAGTTTGAGGGTATTGTCTACCACAGTTGAGGGGAAGTCAACGTGCGAGGAGCTTGAGGGAGGGGTTTACATTGAATCCATAGTTAGGGAGCAGAGAGCAATGAATGCCCACACCACTGTATTTTCACTGTTTCCTGCAGTTCGTGATTCCAGCTCAGAGAAGAACGGAAAGTAGAGTGGTCTTCCCACCACAGCTAACCCAATCAAGATGTGCCCTCACATGCATGCCTAGAGGTTCATCTCCAAGATGATTCTAAATCTCACCAAGTTCACGACTGAGAAGACCAATTACACTGTGAAAGCATGAGGACCCGAAGTCCCCAACACCCACGTAAAAAGCCAGGCAGGGCAGTGGACTCCTGTAATTTCAGCACTGGGGAGGAAGGGACAAGAAGGTCCCTGGGGCTGGGAAAACAGCCAGCCTAGTTCTACTGAGGAGCTCAAGGTTCAGTGAGAGGTGTTTTCAAAAAAGAAAGTGCAAGGTGACTGAGGAAGCTGTTAGAAGTGAACCTCTGGGCTCCACACACATGCTACCACATCTGCCCAAACGCCCATCATTCATGAATGCATTGCAGGCTCAAACATGCACACATGATCCATTTAGCTTATTTCATCAACACGTTCAAAGTACTATGGAAAAATACTGTTTTGGAAATGGACCATACAGAAACAAAGTTTACAGGAAGGGGTCAAGAAGAGTGGTAAGGACTGCAAAGCAGAGAGCGATTTCACCAGTGTAAGATTTCTCTTACATCCTGTAATAAGTACATGGTTCAAGAACTTTTGAATGGTGTAACTCAAAGCTCACACACAAAGGGATACATTCTTATAATTTTCTTATAAAATTTATGTTAAATAATATATTTTAGCTGGGTGGTGGTGGCACAAATGCCTTTTATCCCAGCACTTGGGAGGCAGAGGCAAACACATCTGTGAGTTCAAGGCTAGCCTGGTCTACAAATCGAGTTCCAGGGCAGTCAGGGCTACACAGAGAAACACTGTCTTGAAAAACAAAATGAACAAATTAAAAAAGAAAAACAAAAAAAGAAAGAAAATATTTCTATATTCAATTCATATAGAACTTAGTAAAATTAAAACCATGTTAATAGATGTATAATTATGGTAATTAATTGCAAAGTTTTTGTAATATAACATTAAGCATGTTATAACTACTTGAATCATATGGTCATATGGCCATGTGATTCATTTATTAGAAACCATGTAATTTGTAATTTCTCCTCTGTTCTGCATTTCTTTCTCTTTGTCTAGTTAGCAATTGCAAAGGTTGAGGTACATCATTTGTCCTACCCAGGATGTCACTCACCATATACCCTTGTAGGAAGATAAGGCCTACAAAGCCAAGAGATGAGCCAACCTGAAGTCTGCCTGAGGGCCTAGCAAGAGGTGCTGTCAGAGGTCCTGATCATGCCTAGCCAATGAGGGGTGACTGTAGCTAGAGCTTTCCTGCCTGGCCCACAGTCAGGCTAAATCTCTTTCACCTGCCAGTCCCACAGCCGCTCAGACCCAACCAAGTAAACACAGAGACTTATATTGCTTACAAACTGTATGGCCGTGGCAGGCTTCTTGCTGACTGTCCTTATATCTTAAATTAATCCATTTCTATAAATCTGTACCTTGCCACATGGCTCGTGGCTTACCGGCATCTTTACATGCTGCTTGTCCTGGCGGTGGCTGACAGCGTCTGGCAGCGTCTCCTTCCACCTTCCTGCTCTTTTTATTCTCTCTGTTAGTCCCGCCTATACTTCCTGCCTAGCCACTGGCCAATCAGTGTTTTATTAGCAACACATTTGCCATACAGAACATCCCACAGCAGGTGACCACAAAATGTCACCAGATTGAGAAGCAGCCTGGGTGCTGGGAGGAGGGTATATAAGGCTCTCCCATTGCTGAATAAACAAGTCTGCTGTTTGCCTACCTGACTCCTGGGGTCTGTGCCATTGATGCTGCGCCTTCTCACCCCCTCCCCTGAGGGAGCCATTAGGACCCAGCAAACAACACCCTAACTCTTGCCTTTCTCTACATGACTCAAATTTCAATTTCCTTTAAATCCCACCGCAGATGTCATATACTGAAGTCTGTCTTGACTCAAGACTAGATTGTCTGTTATAGTCTTAGAGATGCTTCTTAAAGTCTCCACAATATCACATTCATTTTGGATCACTAATTATTCTTCAGTGACTTATGAAGTGTCTAATCCATAGTTGGCACTGAAATTTTGTTGCATGAGTCAATGTACCCCAATAATTAATGTGGCAATTACTTGGAAAAAATGTTCAAGTCAGCACTTATGACTTATGATTACTTCCAGGTCTCCTTGCAACTTCCTAAATCACAGTTGTTTTTCTATAAGCACAAACGTGTTCCTCTTTTATATATTTGTCAGATTTGGCACTAATATGCAAAATAAATACTTGGTAGGTAGAATCAGAAAAAGTCAGAAGAATCTATCTATTATCTATCATCTATCAATCATTTCATAGTCTGCTACTCTGGGTCATGTAATGGGACTCATGAAAAGGGAAATGTTTTAGCACAATATTAGAACAAATTTGCATAGTTGTTATGGTTGTGTTTATTGATTTTCATCTTTTAGAAGCAATCTACCAAGCAGCAGAAAATATGTTTAGGTACTAAAATGCTTATGTCACAAAAACATGTTCAAGCACTCCTGTGGAAAATCAATGTAATGAGAAATATGTGTTTACTATGTTATTTATAGTTAACTGTTAACCAAAATGAAAACTAAAAATTGCAACCTAAGTATCCAACCCTGGGAAGAGAAGAGGGAGCAATCATTACCCCTCACAGCTACAACAGTGGCAGTCAGAAGATGTCTTTGCAGGTTAAGTCAGGAAATGGAAGCAAACAGTAGATTTATTGTAGTTGGAAGTTTTCCTTTATCCCACCTGGTCCACAGCCTCTCAGACCTCTATAAACACACAGAGCCTTATATTAATTATGAACTGTATGGACATTAGCTCAGGTTTATTGCTGACTAGCTCTTACACTTAAATTAACCCATAATTCTTCTTTTTGTTGAGCCTCATGGCTTGGTACCTTTTCTCAGTTCTGCCTTATCATCTGTGTCTGGCTGGTGACTCCTGACTCAACCTTCCTCTTCTCAGAATTCTCCTTGTCTGCTTATCCTGCCTATACTTCTTGCCTGGCTACTGGTCAATCAGCATTTTATTTATCAACCAATCAGAGCAACACACATTCATAGCATACAGAACGACATTCCACAGCAACTTATGCTATAGTTGCCCAAACCCCTAGAAACAGGAACATAGGTGATATTATCTTCCAGTGTATTCTGGAGAGGGGAAAAATTGGATTGACTTCTGCTCATCAAAGATCTTTTGTGCTAAAAAGATGAAAATCTGGAGAGAGAGGTTACACAGAACCGCATTTTAGGATTCCTTAAATTTATTTTTAAGTCCATGTATATTCCCTGTTACTAGCTGTTTTTTAATATCTTACTTTGACCCAATTACAAATACTTTTATCTTTTTTTTTTGAGACAGGCTCTCACTATTAGCCCAGGCTAGCCTCAAACTCATAGTCCCAAGTGCTGGGATTTAGTGACAGGTTTGCATGGTGACCATGCATGGTGTGATTTTTTTTTTCTTCTTAAAGCAGGTGTTGTGTTGCCTGTGATAGACACACTCAGGCTAAGAATCTGGCTTCATGGGAAACTGGTGTGATATACTCTGTGGAGTTTAGAATTTCTGCACAAACAAGAGAGCCTAACCATTCCCAAGCTTTCTTAGGAAAGGCAGGTGTGTTTTCAAACCTATTTAGAAGGTCACTGTAGTTCTTTCTAAGGAAATGTGATATTCTTTTTTTGTTTGTAATGTGTGCACTTTTATTAAACTGGTCTCAAGTCAGTGAACAGGCAAGCCCTGGCTACTTCTCTACCTCAATTCACTCCCAGGGGGACTGAAAACTTTCATACATCTGGAGTTGCCGTGCGTGGGAGAGATAGAAAAGGGAGGTCACAATGGCTAACTGTCCAAAATAAAAACAAAACTAAAAAACGTATTAGGGCATAAGATTAAACAAAATTTTACATAATTTGCATAAAAGCAATGCTAGATGGAGTCAAGGTGTGGACTAGGCCATCCTTTCAAGTGGGGTGGTGGTGCTGGTAGTGGCTTTTGGGAGGAAAAGGGACCTCCTGTAGCCATTTGTTTCATGGCTACTTGAAATGACTATTAAAAACAAATAAAGAAAAACAATGTGCAAAGTCCTCAACCATACTGTAGAGCTTTGGAGATGCTTACTCCATCCGACTGCTGTCACCTTCACTTTTTTTTTTTTAACATTTAATATTTTAATGTCTTCTTCCTTCACTGCCAGAAACTTTTCTCTTTTATTTTTATTTTTATTTTATTTTATTTTATTTTATTTTATTTTACAATATAATTCAACTTTACATATCAGCCATAGGTTCCCCCGTTCTCCCTCCTCCCATCCCGCCCCCCCCCCCCCCACCCCCCATTTCCATCTCCTCCAGGGCAAAGACTCCCCCGAGGATTGAGATCAACCCTGTGGACTCAGCCCAGGCAGGTCTAGTCCCCTCCTCCCAGGCTGAGCCAAGGGTGTCTACTAAGCCCCAGGATTCAAACAGCCAATACATGCACTGAGCACAGGACCCGGTCCAACTGCCTGGATGCCTCCTAAACAGATCAAGCCAATCAACTGTCTCATTCATTCAGAGGGCCTGATCCAGTTGGGGGCCCCTCAGCCATTGGTTCACAGTTCATGTGTTTCCATTCGTTTGGCCACTTGTCCCTGTATTCCATCCATCCCTGGTCCCAACAACTCTAGCTCACATAAACCCTCCTCCTTCTCGCCAATTGGACTCCCGGAGCTCCACCCGGGGCCTGACTGTGGATATCTGCTTCTAGTTCCCTCAGTCACTGGATGGGGTTTCTAGCACAACAATTAAGGTGTTTGTCACCTTCACTTTTTAAATCCTGAGTCCAAAAGTGACAAATCAAACAAAAAACAAAACAAATCTAAAAATAAATAATAAATAAAAAGTTTTATTTGCCAATGTTCTATCCCTCCTTGTCTCTCTGCACAAGTTAGATTTCATCAAGTGTGTAAACCACAGCTCATGTTAGAGACCTTTAACACCCAGTCATGTATATTGGCTATTCAGGTGATGCTATCCCTGTATACCTCTGGTGATACCACCTGCATAGTGATGGATTCCAGAGATGGACTCACCTACACTGTCTGGAATAGTCTGCCTAGAAGTGGTTGCAGTGCATGATGGAGGAGCTGGACTTGTGGTACTCTTGCTCGGAGATCCATATCTGATGGAAGGTGGACACTGAGGCCAGCATGGAGCTGTGATTCCACATAGATACTTGCTCTCAGGAGGCACAATGATCATCTTGCTTGGAGTCAGAGCTGAAATCTCCTCCTGCATCCTCACAGCCATGCCTGGATACATGGTAGTGCCACTAGACAACACTATGTGTCATATAGGTCTTTGTGGATGTTAAATCATAGTTCATGATGGAACTGAATGTAGTTGATGCCATAGGATTCCATACCCAGAAAGGAGGGCTGGGAGAGCATTTGAGACAGCAGAACCACTCATTGCCAATAGTGATGACCTGGTCATAGGGCAGCTCACAGTTCTTTTCCAGGGAGGAGGAGGATGCAGCAGTGATCCTGAGTCCAAAATCCTGAGTCCAAAAGTGACAAATCAAACAAAAAAAACAAAACAAATCTAAAAATAAATAATAAATAAAAGTTTTATTTATCTCTTGGTCAACATCCAGGGTGACATAGCACATCTTTGCTTTGGTGTTGTGCAAGATCTCCTGCTTGGCTGTGGTGGTGAGGCTATAGCTATGTTCTGTCTGGATCTTCGTGATCTAGTTTGTCAGGTCCCACTTAGCCTTTTCCAGATGCAAGATGGCATGGGGAAAGCATAGCTGTGGTAGATCTGCACAGTGTAGGTGGCCAGTCTCTGGAATCTATCACTGCTGGTGATATGACTAGAGACATAACGGGACAGCATTGCCTCAATGGCTACATACATGGCTGGGTGTTGAAGTTCTAGAACATGATCTGTAGGGAGAGATGGAACTTTGTCAGTGCTGATTATTGCAAGTAACAGTCTGTAGCTCAAGAGTCTGGTTAAATGGAGGGCAGTTTACGTTTCAGGTTCCCAGAACTTTTTTCCAATAGACTTTTTTAGAGCCTTGGTAGACTCAAAAAAGTTGAGCAGCAGGTGAAAAGATGTCCTACATTTCTTTACCTCCCTATGTGTATGAACTTCTCCATGATCAATATACTCCGCAGAGTGGTTTGTCTGATGAAGTCGCACAACTCTCTCAGACATATCCGTCACTCAGCAGCTGGAGCTCCCAATAGGCTTCTTCTTGGTGTTATACATCATATGGATTTGTAGAAATGTATAATGATGTGTTTTCACCACTATGGTAACATGCAGAATGGTTTTACCACCCCTAAAACACTCTGTGCTTTGACCATTCACCCCTCCCTCCCCACAAGAACTCCACACTTCCTCCAAAGGTTTGCCTTTTCCAGGATGTCATGCAGTTGTGATTACACATGTAGTTTCTTCAGGCTAGCTAACCCCACTAATTGTTTCTCTTGTGCACAGTACTTTTGATGTTATATCTAAAAGGTGATCAATTTGGTTCTGAAGCTCAGTGCTATAGTGCTTGCCTAGCATACCCAAGTCCCTGGGTTAAACCCTCTTCACCCCCATCCCCAAACTCAGTCATCAGATTGTAGGTTATCTAGAGTTCCATTGTCTTCTGTTCACGCTCAGTTTTGCATCTTATATTTTGATTTCTGTTCCATTTTGAATTAATTTTGGGAAGGCTGTCAGTGAAGGGGCCTCTAGTCAGCTTCATTCTTCTGTTGTTCCAGCACCAGCAGTTGGCTCATTTTAGTGGTGAGATCTTATTTTGAAGAGAAGCTCCATGTACAAGATGAAGAGCACGAACATCTAGCCAGCTGTCTGGAACGGCCTTTGGCAGTCCCGAGAAGTCTTAGGATCCTTTACATCTTCCGCTCTCACTTTCTGAATGAACGGTTTCTATTCTGCTTCTCTCATGATTCCATCATTGGATTTTCTTCTCACCATCACAGAACTGCTGTTTTACTCCTTTTAGGGAGCAGGGGAAATGGAGAAAGAGTGTTTTCCAGATAAATAAGCCTTTTGAAAGAACTTTCCTAGTACCTTTACTTTAAGATTTTAATTTACAATCTCATTAGGCACTCCTGTGGTTCATCTTTTTTTTTTTTTAATTTAAAATACAATTCTTTATTGATTCTCTGGAAATTTCACATTATGCACACCCCAATCCCATTCACTGGCAGTCCCTCCATATCCACCCCTCTCCCTTGCAGTATGAACTCCAAAATTAATTAAAAACAAAACAAAACCAACCAACAAACAAGCAAACAAAAACCCCACCTCACTCCTCCATCTTCCTAACACCTCTTCACTCATCCTAGTGGCATTGGGAGCATGCAGTATACCCCCTTTGTCCAATCAGCCCTACCCACAAAATGTTCATTGCAGTGAGTCATTGGTCTGGTTCAAGGTCTCTGGTTTCTGGTACACCATCATCACTAGGCCCTCATTGAAACTTCTCTCCTGTATCCCTTTGTTGCCCTGAGTCATGGAGAACCTGCAGTTATTGTTTTACAGGACCAGTCCCTTTGCACACTCCAGCAGGTCATAGATGGGGCAGATACTAGGGTGGGCCGACCCAAGGCCCAGGATGTAGATCTGAGTGGTAGCTGAGCTGGTTGGTCTGGGACATTGGGATACTCAGTTGAGGGGCAAAGCCAGCTCTCCTAGGCCCATGCCATCAGTGCCAGCTCTCCCACGCCTGTGGTGAGGGGTGGGACCATCTCTTCTGAGTGCTGGGGTCAGCTGTCCCGTGGGGGGGCAGTGCCTGCACTCTGCTGCAGTGTCCAGTGAGGGGCAGGGCCAGCTATCCTGGGGCCATTGACAGACAGGGTTGGGTCAACACGGCCCTCAGACTTCAACAATATGGTTTCTATGACCCCCTGTGGTAACATGGGCCATGGATATCAACCCAGACCCTGGCTGGGCCACAAACCCAGATATGGCCCATGGCAACAGCCTGGGCCAGCCCTATGTGGCTGTACGGGCCATTTAGATTGGCATGGACCCTATGGTAGTGAGACCTTTGGATACCAATAGGTGGTGGCCCAGACCCATGGCATGGGCATTGCCTTCAATGATTTCAGGAGCTATGGACATCAACATAGACCCTGGCTGGAGTAGGGCCATGGATCCAGACATGGCCTTTGACAGCAGCCCTGGCTTAGATGATATCATGGCCCCACTGGCAGCATGGTCTTTGGACACCAAGGATGCAGCTTAGACCCCAGGCATCCATGTGGCCTTTGGTGGCACCACGGACCACAGACATCACAGACATCATGACTGTGGTAGACCATGGACCAAGACAAGGTCCCAGGTAGTCACCATGGCCCCAGGTGGCAGTGTAGGCTACCCAGATTGCCATAGCCCCCACAGCAGAGTGACCCTCAGGCACCAACATGGCCAAGGACCCAGACATGGCCATCAGCAGCAGCTCTGGTCATCATCCTACTGCAGCCAGGGTTGTGCTGATGTCTGTGGCTCATGATACCATTGAAGGTGATGCCAATGCCAGGGGTCTGGGCTGCCACCTGGGGCCATGTGTCTAAGTGCCACATTACCATTGAAGATTTACCGATCAGAGTGTCCTATGCTGCCACATGGGGCCAAGGTGACATACAAGCCTGGGGCACATTGGTGCCCGAGGGCCATGCCACCACTAGGGCCACACCAATCTGAGTAACTTGTGCTGCCACCCTGGGGCCATGGTGTCATCCAGCCCAAGACTGTGTTGTTCATCCTGGTTGTCAAATTATCTGGATTGAGAGACACTTAAAATACTATTAATCAGGAGCTGGAGAGATGATTCAGCAATTAAGAACACTTCTTGCTCTTCTAGAGAACCTGAGTGTAGTTCCCAGAATCCACATGGGGCAGCCCACAACTCTATGTAACTCCAGCTCCAGGCAGAACCAATGCCACTAGCTTCCAAGGGCACTATATACTCATGCCCATACTCACATAAATACACACTTAATAAAAATAATTTAAAAAATCTCAGTAAAGCACATTTCTGGGTGTGCCTGTGAGAGTGTTCCCAGAGATGATTGACATGTGGGTCTGTAAGCTGGGGGAAGACCTCCTCTGACTGAGTGCCATTGCATTCTGTAGAATGCAGACCTGCAGGAAACAAAGGGCACAAGAGGAGGACATTTGCCGGCCTCCAGAGGGACCAAGCTAGAGTCATCCCAAGCAGGTATGTTCGTTGTTTCTGCCATGGTCTGGAGACACCAGACTCCAAATTTCACAGCTTTTGAATGCAGATTTGCTCCCAGCCTTCTCCAGGGAGCTGCGAGGTCTTCAGCGCCAGACTTATCTGGCTCCTTGGTTCCTTCTTTTCTGAGCCTTTCTTTTCTTGGATGGAGTCGGAACTGGCTTTCTCAACTTTCTAGAGTGAAGACAGGCCTTATAGGACTATGTAGCCTCTAATCACGTGATCCAATGGAACTAGAAAATCCCTTCACATATAATCTGTACTATATATGAATTATATGTATGTATATATAATTCGTTTTCTTTCTCTACAGGGCCAAACATAGAATTTTCATCTACAAAAGGAGCATAGGAATTCAGATTTTTTTTTTTAGCTAGAAATATTGCTGCCCCAACAATGTAGGAGCAGAAAAGGTCAGAGATAGAATTTTGACATGCACCTTGCTATTTCTATAAAGACCTCTTATATAATAATGTTTCAGCTTTGAACTCTAACTACATACTCTGTGTGGAAAGTGAGCAAGATGTGGTGTTGTAAATGCCACACATTGCTTCACATAAACTTCAGTCTCTAGACTACAAGAATAGAGTTTAAAATGTAATAGTCATGGTTTTAAAGACAGGATGGCTGTCACTAATCTGAAATACACGGGGCCAGAAGTATTTGAAATATTCTTTATGATCTGGGATATCTACATACATACACCGAGATATCAAGTCTAAATGTGAAATTCATTGTTTTGTACATAGTCTTTCCACTGAGCCTATGGTGATTTCACACCCTAGTTTTAGTGAACTAGTATTTTGATGGTGAGCCATCACATGAGGTCAGGTAAGAACTCTTCTACTTGTGACATCATGTCAGTGTCCAGAAAGTTTCAGGGTTCAGAATTTTAATTTCAGTCTGTGTTACAGATAATAAAATATTCTAATGTCAGGAAATGACACCCACAGGACTGTATCCCATGTAAGTCCCATTGCCTCCCTAAACTGACAGAACTCTGGGCAAATGGGTCACAGTATTGTTTTCTGTTCCTGCTGCAACAGATTACATAAGCTTATTGACTAGTAACAGCTGAATACGGCTATGGTTCTGTGGGTTAGACGTCTGAGACACGACCCAGGACTTGGTGGCTGAAGTCAGGGTGTCAGTAGGCTTTAGCACTTTCTAGATGCCCTAAGGGTTATTCTCCACAACCCCCACTCCCAACTTTTAGTTGCTGTCTGCATTCTCTGGTTCTCTCTATATAATGAATTCTATAGAGCACGGATGGATTAGAAAGATCTTATTAGAGCAATTTCATTTAATGATTATCTCTCTACATAATAAATGGTAACTGTTCATTATTGTGGTTTTAGAGGCTTAGTTGTTCACATAGAGAAGAGAAAGAGCTGAGTATAATTAAGTTAAATTTGTATTAAGGATTCTAGGTAATCTAGAAATGTAATAATTTTGAACTTCATTATTTATAGTATTTATAGAGAACAATGAGGATTTGTTGGATTTCTGTTATTGTGAACATAGTGATGTGTAAGTGTGGGATAAGAAGGAATCCTTAAAGAGTGCAAACAGAAGATACTCTGCTAGCACTCCTTGACCGCCGGACTAAGATGAGGTGGAGAGTTTACTAGCAGCCATTTTTATATTATTATTATTATTATTATTATTATTATTATTATTATTATTATTATTATTATTTTGTAGCAAGAAAAGCCACCACATAGTGGCAACACTCACTGATATTCCACTACTCAAAATCCTTCCTTTTTTTTCTTGTTGTTTGGCTGCAGTTCACAACTGGTGCCAACATGACCTCATCAGACAGTAATACTGCTAACGACTTTTACATTGCTGGGAGCAAATACCTTTCAGAAGTAACTTCAAGGAAGAGAGGTTTACGTGGATGCAGTCCATCATGGCAGGAAGGCATGGCGGCTGAAGAGGGCCAAGTCCGTGACAGCAGGTGGCTGCTCCTCACATCTTGGTGGATGTAGAGGCAGTGTGTGAATGGAACTGCAAGCTGTGCTCTGCACGGCTCAGGTCCCAGAACCCTGATGAGGGGTCACGAGGGAATGAAGAAAGAACAGATACACAGACACAGAAAACCTGGGATGGGATGGTCTGGGCTCTCAGAAGAACAAGTCACAGCATCCCAGATGCTCAGCGTGTTCATTATATTCAGTTGTTTAGGGAGGCAGGGTTATTACGTGTAGCTGAGCAAGGAGTTGGGGTTATTATACACTGACAAACGAAGAGGCGGGGCTATTATACACAAATGAATAAGGAGGCAGGTTTAGCTAACCTCAATAGAAGTGGTCTCTGTAGGGGTACAGTCTTCAGGAAGTAAACATTGGGGAGAGAAAGCTACAGTGAACATTTTTGTTTTTTGTACAAACTGTCAACATTTGCACTCAGACCCAAGGAAGGCTTTGGCATCCCTCTGAGGCTTTGCTATTATTGTGGGGCAGAGGCTTTGGGGTCCTTGACATGGCTGTGCTCATGTCAACAATACACACTCACTCAGGACTTCACTCAATCCGTACAACCCTAAGTAGGGTTCAGATATGACCCTTAAAGACTTGCCTTTGGTAACTCACCACCACCAGCCAGACATATCACTTCCGCGAAATAGTGCCATCCATTGGCGTTGAGATGGTCGAACACATGAGCCTGTGGGGAGCATTTCAGATCCAATTCATAATGGTAGCACATTTAAACTACAAATACATGGACACACATGCATAGGACTATACTTATACTTTATCTTCCAGGTCTCGCTCTCTTACTCTAATGTCTGAGGCACCAGGAGTACTCAACACATGGTTATTGAGTTAAGAAAGTAGATTTAAACAACTTTTCTCATGAATTAATATACAATATTCTATTTAACATGTTATACTGTGTTACATATGAAATTAGAACCTGGATTGGATTATTTCTGGGTCCTTTCTAGTCAACTTTCTATAGCTTCATGAGTCTTTTCTTCATTTGCTAGGAATGGAAACTCACTCCTTTCTTCTTTGATTGTTACCTCTGCAGGATGCATACAAAGGTTGCTGGGCAACAGGTCCCTTGGATGTCACAGGTTATTTGTGGATCCTGATGCTTGATGACAGAAACGGAGGTGGATGTTGATGGAAGGGACATCTCACAGCTTCTGGTTCTTTGGTTTCATGGTGACTGTGTTTTTACTAGGACATTTTCAGCACTTTCTCCTTTTTCTGCTGAGCCTTTCAGAGAGGGTAGAATGCTGAATGGCTCTTTCAATAGGCAGCTTTGTCAGGGAATTTATTCTAAGCTACCTGGCATTGCTTTAGAACTACTGTGCAATGGCTTTTCTCCTGTTATGCCCTAAGGCTTCAATTTGCTGACTTAAAAAAAAAAAGAATATATATATAATTGGGATAGGTTCCAGTTTTCCCTGACAGTTCTGGTTAATACCTACTGCATGGTAAAAATGTCAATGGTGTCTCTTTGACTTTCTTAATTCACCTTGATTGGGCAATAAAGTGTAGTTCTGTCTGCTAATTTGATTCTTTCACTCTAAGTGTTCTCTTGCCTGTCTATTGAGGAACCCTCATTCCTCACAGTGCCGCGGTTAGCTTTTGACAGTGCCCCCACCTTCCTCATCCCACCTTCCTTCTAAGGCAGCAAACATACAGAGGAACTGTCTACTCATTTATTTAAATCTTTTGAAGGGACAAAGTCAGTTGAATAAATCTGTGTTTTAAAAAGAGGTGACCTTTCCCCTCCAATGGCCAGTATGATAGAGTAAAAATGATTATGATGATATAAACATATTTTTAATTAAAAAGGAACCTTACTAGTTTCTTGATGTATAAGGATCAGTATAATCTAATTGAAGTCATTATGAAATACTGATAAAGCTTTTACCTTTTCGGAACTATCTTTCTTATGCACTTCCACATGTGCTCTCTTACAGCCAACTTCAGGGATGCCTTGATGCGAAAAGATGAGGCTGTGAAGGTTATATCAAGTTCACACGTAAAGCTGCTGAACAGGAACAAGGGCAAGGGGATGCTGGAAGTAAGGGATAAGCCAAATGGCGAAGTATCCTCAGGGATTTGGAATGAGAGGTAGGCGTTGAAAGTTGGGTGTAATTTCTGCAGGTGGGCATGTCTGTGGAGGAGGGTGTGATCTTTTATCGTACAGTGAGCCTGCCTAATTTAAGCTAGAATAGAGAAAGGTGGGAGGTAAGGTGACTGGGTCAGAGAGAGAATTTGAGATTCTGGAAAATGAAGTGGTTTGATCTTGCAGGTATCTGTTTTTCCATGACATGTGCTTTCATATTGGGTTTTTGAATATTACTTCAAAACTTATATTTCTTTACAAAAGTTTTATCATTAAGACAGGTAAAGATCAAATTGAAAGTAAAAAGAAATGTAATGGTTCTCCAAGTCTCTCTCACCTTCTATCCCTCCCCTACCCCACTGGCAGCATACAGAGCACAGGAGAATAAGGAAGACAAAGTATTGTACATGTATGTAATTTGGCTGGCTTGCTTGGATTAGCTGTGTGTTCATATGAAAACTATAGGCTTTGACATAATTTAGATACTCCAGCTTTGGGCACATATCTCTGGGTTCTGTAGTAGACATGAGAATTCTGCAGGGACCTTCATTATAATCTGTGATTGGGTAGGGAGAGGATAGAGAATGAAAGGCATCCCTGAGATGCTCACTTTTAGAAGAGCATGTTGGAACTGTTTAATCCAGTAAATTAGTGTAGCCTTTGGACATTCATGCTGGAGTTTGGATTGCCTGTCCCAGTGGACCTACTTAACACCCAAGTGGGGAATCCTATTCTTTTTTTTACTACTTACATTTCCTTGAATTTTTTTCCGAGGTCAGTCTATAGCTTCTACAGGAAAAGTTCCTCTGAGCATTCTTGCAGTATATAATTGTTTTTTACTTCAATTTATTTTGTTATTTTTCCCCATCTATCCTAACTGATGCTATAAATATGGATTAATATTGGCATACATGCTAGTAAAAACTATAAACTTCCACATTCAGCAAATGTTTATGTAACCCCTGTATACCCATCTCTATTATAGGTGCTGCAATGTAGAAGTAGATTTAAAAAAAAAAAAGCCTAGATTCATAGGAGGGAGGAAAGTGTGGAGTCAGCCAACAAACAATAAATAGAAGAGGCAAGTTACGCCTCGTGAGAGATCAAGACAGGGACTGGAGTAGAAAGAACCTCTAGACCAGAGTAAGAGGGAAGGAAAGGCAAAGGCACAGCTACAGCAGTGATTGGTGTGACAAAGGGAGGCTCATTGGCAAGGTTAGCTTAGAGCCAAGACTAGAAGGAGGCAAGAGACTGGCCAACGAGTCGCCTCACAGAGAATTCAGCAGGAGGAAGAACAGAAGCACAGCCTGGAGGGAGGGGCCTTGTGCGGTTAAAGAGCCATGGGGAAGCCAGGAGGCTCCACTGAGAGAGTGGTACTGCTAGGGCTCAGAACACAGGTGCGTCTAGGGACCTGGGAGACCTCTGCAGGGGTTGTGGCTGCTCTCTGTGAGAAGTGGGAGGCATTTTAGAGTTTGTTGTCACCTAATTATGCTCACAAGGGGCCACTTGGCCTCATGTTGCAGATAGACTGTGGGTAGGGGATGAATGGGGACAGAGGCAGGAAGACTCACTAAGGGGGTCTCTAGTCCTCTATTGAGAGATGGTGGTAGGCTGGATTGAGGAGGTCAGAGCTGGTGAATCTTTTCAACTTTTGTTTTTGTATTTATTATTATTTTGTTTTTTTACATTTATTGTTATTGTTATTATTATTATTATTATTATTAATCTGTGTGTATATGTCACAGTGCATGCATGGAGGTCAGAGGACAAGTTGAGAGTTTCTATTTTCTCTTTTTGCCACATGGGTCATCAGGCTTTGAACTCAGGTCATCAGGCTTTGTTGTAAGTGCCTTTACCCTCTGGGCATCTTCCCAACACTGGCGGATACGTTTTGAACCTGAAGATCAAATGCCTGTTTTGACGAATTCCATGTTGGATATGGGAGACAGACAGAAAGTTTTAGATTTTGGTTTATGTTTTTGAGGTGGTGTTAATACATAGGCGTTAAATACTTTATTAATTTAGTAACCTGGAAATATTTTCATGAATGTTCTCCCGACAATATTTCTGGAGTGGAGATTGGGCCAGAATGAAAAGGGATGTGGCAGGTGAGGTAGTCTCATTGGACAGTTTGCACCTCAAATGTAAGGACTGTGCATTCTTTTCTGTGTCTTTGCTACCGACCGCAGTGGCTATTATATAGCTTAATTAATCAAATTACTGATTTTAAGATGAATTATTATATTATTTAGTACTTATGTATGATGCCACTTATATAAATGATTTCTTTATAGTGTAATATGTAAATGTAAAGGTAAGATGTAATAATATTTCATAAATATATTATTTTAATATATATATTTTTATTTGATTCTTGTGCCTATTATCCAGCGATGGGGATTAAACCTCTAACCTCATGAATACTGAACTTACTATTTTTCTACCACTGAGCTCTACCTTTGATATTTACTGACAGAGGTGTTTTGAACTATGTAGACAGGTATTCATCATTTAGTGTTATTTTTAGGGACATTGCTTAGCATGTGAGGAGGAATATTTTTCTCATGCATCAGTAAAAATCTAATATGACTTCATTTACATGCAGACATCATTCATTCTTAGCTATTGAAAAGCAATCAATGTTACTCATCCAAAAATATAAGAATTACAATTATTCCTCCAGCCATGAGTATCATCTATATTTTAAGCAATCATCAAATTCTACAGGTATAGTGTTAACCACACACATAACTCAATTGAAGAGATGACAATTGGAAGAACTCTGACTGAGTTCTGTGCAGACTTTGAAGACAGTATCAAAGCTGCCCCCTGACTGGCAGCAATTGTGGAATGTCATTCATGGTAGGAAACATTCTGATAACTGAGTTGTTAACATGTGAAATGATTCTTAGAAACAGTGAGATATCGTAGTTGATACCCAACAAATGTTGGCTGCTTCAGGTGTGTTTCCCACTCCTGACCCTGAGGGGGGCTGTTCTTGCAAACAAATCTTGCTGCTGCCTGTGACACATTTTATATATATATATATTTCTGCCCAGCATTCCTTCTTATGGGAACCATCCTATGTTTTCTCCATGTGGCTCAATTTCAATACTAATTCTTTCTGAGACAGGACCAGGGAGGCCATGCAATAGAGTCAGAGCCAGCCTACTCCATCAGATGACAGCGATCAGTTTAGGGATGGTTACAGAATCCAAGCCAGATCCCAACTGGTCTCAGAACAATGAGGATCTGAGCTTTCTCTTGGGGAACAATAATCTTTTATGACCTTGAGAGCTGGCAGCTTTTGGCAGCTTCCTTTCTGATATAAGAGCATTCCAGGCAAGCAGGACTGAGATCTGGAGAAAGCATACTGGCATCCTCTGTTCTACATCTAGCTAGCACTGGAACAAGGGTTATTCCTGTTACACGCTTGATGCATTTTATTCTAAATTAGGCAGATCAGTCACTTGAGATGAAAACTGAAGATGTTCTTATTCACATAGGTACAAAAACATTTTCTTTTCTACCATGCTCTCCTGTCTCCACAGGAAACATCCCCTGCAGGATATGGACTGACATTCCATTATGGTCCTCACTCTGCAAGGCTCCAAGCCTTCAAAGTCTCACTCCCACCCTTGACCCATTTCTCTGAATTATTACCCTATTGTATAATGATTTTATAGCTCATTTCAAAACCAGATGATGATGGCACCATCTGTCTTCTGGGATGGTTCTCAGTGCTGTCTCATTTCCTTAGAAACAGATCCTTAGAATCACAATGTTTCTTGAGGCTTCCAAAGAGTGCTGGCCCTTTGCAGTGATGAGCACAGTTGCAAAGTATGGAGACCTGTGATAGCCTTGACATCCCAAGGCCCAAACTTTCAGATCAAGTTATCTATTTTGG
This sequence comes from Peromyscus nudipes, assembly GCA_902168325.1. Lineage (NCBI taxonomy): Eukaryota > Metazoa > Chordata > Mammalia > Rodentia > Cricetidae > Peromyscus > Peromyscus nudipes. The sequence continues at coordinate 1,685 of CABHPH010151051.1, read as the reverse complement.
CTCCTTTCCTAAATTTTCTTTGGTGACATGAGTGTTTCCATTGTAAGACTTTTTTTTAAATGATGAAAAGGAGAAGTTTTGAAGCCAGGAAGAATGTTTCTAGCTTGGATAATCTTCAGTCTATTATCTATCTATCTATCTATCTATCTATCTATCTATCTATCTATCTATCTATCTATCTATCTATCATCTCTCTCTCTATCATCTATCTCTCTATCTCTCTATCTATCATCTATCTATCATCTATCTATCTATCTATCTATCTATCTATCTATCTATCTATCTATCATCTATCTACTATCTATCGTCTATCTATTTGTGTTTCTACCAAAAATCTATCTCAATTTATTTATCTGAAATTTATCCCTCTAAATTTTTCATCCCTGAAATTAAGTTCTCATAAGTGGCAATTATTATTAGAAAGTTGAATGCCATTTTATCTAAATGGTTTCCCGTCTGATTTTATCTTGAGTTTCATACTATTCATGTTTACTTACTATTACTTTTCTCCTTTTTTCCCATTCGCAAAATGCCCAAACCCATGAGCAATCCTCCTTTATCTAGGGAGGAAAACTTGGGATCCCTCTAACATTGCAGACAAATCCACATATTTTGCCCTAAAATAAAAATAGACAAAACTCTGAAGGAAGAGTCAGAATGGAGGTACAATTTATTACCTAAAAGACAGAAGTTGGCCAGGTTCTGCCATCTCTTATAGGTTCAACATGCCTCTATGGAATTCTTAGCTGCAAATAAAGCAATCTTGTTTGATTTATATGGCCCTGGTTTTAAAAAAAGTACAGAAGGAAAGGTCTACACCAATTCTTTATCTTAGGCAGTTTGTTGGCAGTGGCTTTGTGTTCAAAAAGATATAGGTGCAGAGAGAGAGAGAGAGAGAGAGAGAGAGAGAGAGAGAGAGAGAGAGAACTAAAGAGCTACTCTCTCTATACAGTTTTCATTTGCTCAGTTCTACCCTCAATGTGTGGTGGTATTTGCTGAGCTATATTAATCAAGAATTAAGAAACAGTTTTATTAATACTTGAGAAAAGTGCCAGATTGATTGCCAGGAAGTCTGCATCTTCTAAATGTAGCATAATTAACTAAATTGTCTCTTCTTTGCCTGATTCTTCTACCTACCAGGATGGCACATGCTAAGAACTGCTGCCAGACGTGATTCTCTTACGCATTTCTTATTACCAGGGAGGAGGAGAAAAGGGGATTAAAGATTCGAATCCGAGTTAAAATGATTAAAAATCACCATCCAGTTTCATTTATTGCATATCGCAAATTCCTTCATTGAATTTATGAAAGTTGGGGACATATCACCACAATGCAAAACAGTTTTCTGGCAAAACTTCCTAACTTCTGGGATGTTATGAATCTATAGAAGCTCATTTTGGCTAAAACACTCAGTGTGTTACAACGACAGTCTTAAAGAAGAACATGGCAGTAGAGGCCCTGAGCTCAACCTTGGATTTAAACTCACAGCTGTGGATAGTTGGGTGGGTTAATTCCTTGTTGGAGACTGTCCGTGTGCTGTGCATTTAGCAGCAGCAGCATCCTTCCTTCCTCTCCCTAGGTATTTGGGTGTGGTAGGATAGACAGGACAATCAAAGACGTTTCCACTTGACAACTAATCGTGAAACTTTAAAAATCCCAACTCTAATTTAGATAGTAGGTGATAA
>CABHPH010151048.1:24087-52568 GCA_902168325.1 Peromyscus nudipes | reverse complement strand
TTTCCTTTTTTTTCTTTTTATTAGAATAGAAAAGGGGAAATATAGTGGTATTTTATTTGTACTGAAATGTGATTTTATTTGCATGTTAATAAATAAAGTTGCCTAAGGGTCAGAGCTATTAGCAAGCCATAGCGAAAGCCCGTTGTGGTGGTGCACACCGGTAGTATTTGCTGAAGGAGGCACACGCCTTTAATCCCAGCACTTGGTAGGCAGAACTAGGTAGATCTCTGTGTTCAAGGATACAGCCAGCATTGGAGATACACGCCTTTAATCTCAATACCAACCATAGAAGACCTGGAGTGACCTACAGACAGGCAGTGATGGTCATGTGGTTGGGTTTACAACCAATGAGAAGGCAGAACAGGAAGTCTTTATAAGACAAACACACAGGAAGTAGCTCCTTTTTTGGAGAGGTCTCTTGGCTTAAGAGGCTAGCTGGCAGCAGGCGGGTAAGGCTCTTAGCTCTGACCTCTTGGGCTTTTATCTTTACATTGGCTCTGTGTTTCTTATTTAATAAGACGGTTGGTTACATCTACAGCCTTTGATTTCTAATGTGCATTTCCCTCTTGTTGCTCTCTTGTCCCTTCTGATGTGCTACAGTTATCTCTTTTATCATTTCCTTTATGTCACTGTCTTTAACCATTTTAAAGCATTTTTTAATTGTAATAAATTACCTTGGTTTTTCTTTACCTGAGAATGTTTTCATATATTATGAATCCTGGAATTTTCCTTGGTGCTGGGAGCCATCTGGCAGTGGATGGGTCTGCAGAGGATGTAAGGAGTTGATGGGAGAAGGAAGTGAGCCAGTCTATGGTGGTTGGGAGAATCTTGCAGCCTGACTTACTAGCCGTCAGAGTGTTTCTTTATTTATACAGAATTTAGTAAGCAGGGATACATTCATGATGTTCCAAAACATAGATCATATCATTTTTGCTTTTCATATGTGTTTCACTTCCTTTTACTCATCTTTTAGTCATCGTTAATAAACTATGACAGAACAGAGTTATCATTTCGAATCATTGTCCCTCAAGTTTTGACATCATTAATAAACAGAGTTAGTATTCTGACTCATTAACCCCATAACATGATTTTTGAAACTCTAGAGGCATATGACAGCCTATTCTCAGGCTGGTAGCTTTGGTTACTTCAAGAACACTAGACCAAAACAAAATCTTCACCACCCTGGGCATTTTGCCTTGTCCCAAGCAGTGCATTATTAATTCTTTGTGGTCAGAGTGCCCAGAAAAAATCCTCAGGCTAAAGCTGCTGCAGTTATTATTCAAATTCTGGCATAATACAATGTTCACATTTATATATTCGTAGAATTTGTCTATATGTCTAATTCTGGCATTCTGTTGTTCCTTGATCATATGACATTATAGTGGCTCTGCATGAGCTAACTTTTCTAAGAGAGGGAGCTCCTGACACCTCATGCTTTTAAATCATCTTTCCACTCCATACTTTGCTCATCAATATATCTCTATGTAGGGCAGAGTTGTATGCACATAATTGTCTGAGTTTACAGTGGAAAGAGGATTGTAATCTGAATTGTGGACAAACTCGTCTAGCCCACCGAATCTTGTTGATCTTTTTGAGTTTACTTTGTTTTGAATATCTTGTTCCCGTGTAAGTGCAGGGACAGATGTTTCAAGAATGTCTCATAGCCTGAGGAAGAGACCTCTGCCTTTTTTATGTGTCACAACCTCCAAGGCATAAGGAAGACCTTCAAGTAGATAAGGATATCTCCCTAAAAGCAGAGGAAAAAGTATGTTCAGGACTGTACTGGGGAAGCTTAGAAGCAGCATTCCTGGGAGAAAGCATAAGTGATTCATAAGAAATTTTCCATCAATCCAGTATCCTCAAATTGTACAAATATTAAAATTGCCTTAAGTACACAGCAGGTGGAGATGAAAACCAAAGATGACATGGCAACCATCATGTGGCTCAGCTCTGCTGGATCTTTGTCAAGCAACTGTGCTAGTTTTATGATTTCTGCCACTCCATTCAGATATGACTGTGCCACCTTGGCAGCATTCTGAGTTGACCGCTTGTGTCTGCAAGCATCTGAAGATGTTGTCCTCCATACTTTTGGGGTTTTTTTTTGTGGCTTCTGATAACAATTGAAATGATTTTTTTCTCTAAGAAAAGTTCTCTGTGTTACCAGATACTTTCAAGATATTTTTCTTTGTTTTTAGTTTTTGTTAAGTTTAATTGAAATGAGTCTTGCAATGGTTTTTTTTGGATTTATCTGATGTAGAGTGTGCTCAGCTTTTTGAGTTTGTAGTATTGTGCCTATTATTACGTCTGTTAATTTGGTAAATTTTAGCTATTATTCTTACCCTTGCCTCTCCCTCTCCTCCTTTCTAGAATTCTCACTATGTAGCCCAAATTAGCCTCAAACTCTTTTTCTTTTCCTAAGACAAAGTTTCTTTGGGTAGCTCTGGCTGTCCTGGAACTCCTCTGTAGACCAAGCTGACCCTGAGCTCAGAGATCTGCCTGCCTCTCTGCCTCTCAACTGCTGGGATTGAAGGTGTGCACCACCATGCCTGCTCCCACAAACTGGACTCCCACGTGTTCCTAAATGCCTTACTTGCCATCTCTTGTCTTTCTGAGTGCAATCTCCTCCTCTTTCTTCTCTCCTGGGATCCCCCAAGCCCTGGAACTTTGTGATGGTTCCAGAGGACCTTGAGCTTCTGTGCTTTAAACATAGTTTTAAACTTTAAATCTACATTTACCTATATTCAGTCCAGGTGTTTTTTACTTTTCTATATTCTTTCCTTTGTTCTATCCATTTTACTGATAATCCCATCCATTAATTTTCTAAAAAGTTTTATTTTTTAGATTTATAGAAGGATTATAATTAATACAGAGGGCTACCACCTGCCTTTGTTGTTGACACCGCACAGTGGTGCATTTGTCTTTCCTAATTAACCAATGTTTGTATATAATTAAAAGTCTGTACTTTATGTTGTTTCTGAGCTTTTCCTGAATCCCCTCTTTCATCATCATTGTTCTAGACTCCTATCCACGATAAAAAATTATCTTTAATTTTCAAATATATGTAGGCATCATTTGATCAGGAATTTTTTTCTAAACACTTTCAGCTCCTTCTTTTTGATGAACTTAACAGTTTTGATATAGTCTTATATTGTATATAATGTCCATTAGTAGAAATTTGCCTGCTGTTTTTATTTATGACTAGACTGGGAGCATAAGTTTACATGTTATCAATGCACTATTACCATGAGTTATTACTGGTACAGTTTATTTCTTTGAGATAGTGTGTTGCTACGTGACCTAGGCAGGTCTTACAGTTGGAATTCTCCTGCTTGTGATTGAGACAAGACTTGTCTGACTTTAGTATTGGTTTAAGTCACTTGGATGAAGCAGCGTTTAAAATGTGTGTCTACTGTAAAGCTACTTAGTTCCTTTTTTCCATGTTGGGCTTTGAAAGACTGAAGCCTCTCCTTACAATGTGGAGGATTATATAATTCTTTATGAGAGATTTATTGTTCTTCCTCTCTTACTCAGTTTCTCTCTCCACAAATACAATACTATGTTATTTCTTTTGTTGCTCAAATTGAAGATCTGGCTGTTGGGAACTCTTTCAATTGGCTCCATATCCCTTTGATATCCACTTGTAGGAGTGAGTATTTCTGAAGCACTTTCTTATTTCCCAGCACCTGGCTTATCTCGTAAATATCCTGTCCAGTTGTCACCACAGAGCTCTGCCTCCTTTCATTGCAGAAAGACGTTAAAAATTGAGATCTGTGCTCAGTGCTGCTAGGGTGTCATTCCTTATGGTCTTCCTCAACTGACAGAGTGAGCAAATTAATATGTGTATTAATCCATACATCTACACACATCACAAATCCTTTTGCATGTGTCCATATGTATGTATGTAAAGCTCGGCCTCATTCATACTGATATCTCAAATGCTGATCCATCATCATATGGACCATTCTAGTCTTGCTTGCCTGCAATCTTTCATTTCCACTGTGAAAAACTTATTTCCCTCCAGCTGCCATCCAGTAGTTTCTTCCTGAGCCCACTCCCACCCAGGTTTGTGAGATCATTTCACACATTTGTAGTTAGACCCTTTTGTTAGAGACTGATTTTTATATTTTGATTCTTCTCACATTCTATGTGACTTAAACAACTTTCATATACCCAAAGGGCTAACTGCCCAAGGAGAAAGGTGAAGGATTTCCTATATGGAACAATAGAAGGAGTAGACATTGGAGTGGAGCCAGAGTGGACTTTGGCAGAGAACTCTTAGTTGCCATGCATTTACTCCTTTGTCACATTGCCCACTTGTTTGCCAGAGGATTGTCCTTGCTGTAATACAACTTACAATGTGTACTTGTGCAGCAATACATGTCTGACCTCTGGGGTAGCCATGTGATATGTTTTGGTCAATGGCACATGGGAACAATTAATGTGTGCCATTTCTTGACAGATGCTTTTGCAACTGACACTGGAATTGGTTCTTGGTTCTTTGCCACAAAATTGAGTGTAATTCAGGTAGTGATTCTGTATTTACCTCATCTTCTAGGAAGGAAGACAAACAATAAGGCTGAATTTGGCCTGATAAATGTGATCATTATGGAAAACCAGTGGGATTTAGATAATTGTTTATTGCAGTAAACCCAGTTTTTAAGAAATAATATAATACAGTATGTAATATGACAATAATAAAATATGTTATATATTATATATTATACTGATATATACACTGATATGTATATCAGTGAAATACACTGATATATATGTATATATAATATCATATATATATATATAAGCATATTTCTATCTTACTCCTTATGCTGTGAGCTATGAGCTGAGATCTGTACTATACAAATCTCTTATTGGTTCATTTGGATTTAACAAATGGGAGGTATCTTTGGCATATGGGAGTAAAAATTAATGAAAACTCAGGGCACTTAGTCTCTTGTGTTTTCTTTGTCAGGATATAGTACAGAGATTAATGTGTTCTTTTACCTGTAAAGACCTCAGCAGTTTGGCCATGCCCCTTCTCTGGGCTTCTTAGAGGGGAAGCACATTATTTTTTTCCTCTACCAAATAATGTCTTTTAGCTTGACCCATTTTATCAAGTCTTAATTGCCCCCAGAATTATTTGGCTTTCTATTACTTCTAAAAAACACCCAAGATAACCAGTTTAAGAAAAGATTCAGTTTGCAAGGCTCTGGTTCACAGTTACTTGGTCCTGATGATTTGGGCCTGTGGTAGTCTAGTGCATCATGGTAGGAACAAATGGAGAGGATGGCTATTTTGTTAAGTGAATCCAAAAGAGTCTGTTAAAGGGTATTAATGGATTTATTACAATATAAAATGGGGAGAAATACACTCACAGATACAGAACAAAGTAAACAGCCATCGTTTTCCTCTATTCTGCCCGGTGGTGAATGGAACCAGCCATCTGGTTTCTGACCACCTCAAGAGAGAGTATTTACCCCCTTCTCAGTTTTAAGCAGTCACATAACCAGAAAAAACATGCCTCTATCAGGCCAGAGACCCCAAGGTCGTTGGTGGAATGGACTCCCAAAATACTTCCCCTCAACTGTTGACAGTAAGCATGCTGTCATCAAGTATTGTCTAGAAGAAAGAAAAGGTAATGACATAAACAAAAATAGAACTTCAACCAACAAGAACAACATCAAGCAAGAAACATATACTAAATGTCTAGGCCCATGGCAATTGGCAAGTTACAGAGATTACTCCAATAGTTGTCCTATCCTGAAGAATCTAAATCTTGTAGCTGATATGTTCTTAGCTAAAATATGAGATGATTGTAACTATAACTTGTGGTGATATTTTATTTGTGCTGAAATGTGATATTTTATTTGTATGTTAATAAATAAAGTTTGCCTGAAGATCAGAGGTCATAGGGAGCCATAAAACAGAATTCAGGTGGTGGTAGCACTCATCCTTAATCTGATCACATGGCAGGCAGAGTCTCTGTGTGGTCAAGGATACCAGCCAATCATGGTGATATATGCCTTTAATCTCAGTACCAACCACAGAGACCTGGAGGTCTGTATAGACAGGCAGTGACAAGGATGTGATATGGCTGGGCTTAGAGCCAATGAGAAGGCAGAACAGGAAGGCAATAAAAGTGCAGGTGAGGGAAGCTACTGTATGGTGGTAAGCTAAGGCTAGTCATGGCTATTCGCTATTTCTCTGATCTCTTTGGCTATTACCCCTGTATTTGGCTCCGTGTTTCTTATTTAATAAGACTGTTTTGAAATTCATCTACATTTGGCATCCATGTGGCAAGAATTCATTAAAAAACCATTGGTGGCCTTACAGGCCAGGGGTTACAGACCCCAGCTTGGCTAGAGTTTACAGGCCCCAGGCTTGACCATAGCTACAAGCAGTCCAGCTACACACAGCCAGAGCTGCACTTGACTGTAGCTACAAGCAGTCCAGTTACACACAGCTGGAGCTACTTGCGGCCAGATCTCAACTCACATGGCCCGAAATGGCTCAAGCCAGAGCATGTGGCTGGACTTTAGATTTTAGCTTTTTTCTCTTCTCCTGGTAGGTAGTAGGTGTTTCTTTCTCTCTCTTTTCTTAAATGTAATTTTACTATGTTAAAGTTAAAACCTTCCTTTTTGAAAAAGAAGAAAAGAGGAAATGCTGTGGATATCGCTCTGTATGCTGTGAATGTGTTACTCTGATTGGTTAATAAATAAAATGCTGATTGGCCAGTAGCCAGGCAGGAAGTATAGGTGGGACAAGCAGAGAGGAGAATTCTGGGAAGGGGAAGGCAGAATCAGGAGTCACCAGTCAGATACAGAGGAAGCAAGATGTGAAGGCAGAACTGAGAAAAGGTACCAAGCCATGTGGCTAAACATAAATGAGAATTATGGGTTAATTTAAGTGTAAGAGTTGGTTAGTAATACGTCTGAGCTAATGGCTGAGCAGTTTTAATTAATATAAGTTTCTCAGTGATTATTTTATAAGTGGCTGTGGGTCCTTGGTGCCTGGTGAGTACAGGAAAACCTTCAGCTACAATAACTCTCTAGTCTTCAACCCCATCAAAGACCTGAGAAGGAAAATAATATTACCTGAGAAAGTAGGAAGTATAAACAAGCAACCTCTGAAGCACGCAAGGTATGACAGAAACAGCTGACTGCCTAGATAAACAACCAATGTTTCTTAGCAACGTTAGGGAAACCACTATTGGCTACAGGCCTATAATATCTGACAGAGCATTTTCAAAAGCAGAAAATTTTGAAAGATTGTCTTACCCTGTCTTGGCAAGGTTCAGCAGTTGCTTTTCCCTTTGTTCTGCTTGTCTGGATTGAACAGCATGCTTACTGTCAACAGTTGATAGGCCACTATTAACTATTAACAATAGTTAATAGGCCACTTTTGCCAAGAAGAAGACAAACTCCATATGGAGTGTCTTGAAAGCCCAATATCCTCTTGGGAATAGATCAGTGCTGCCAGGAGGAACTGTGTCTTACATCAACGGAATTCTATGGATGAGATCTACATGAGCAAACTGGGAGTGGGAGGGTAATGGAGGGCAAGGGTTGAGGGAAAGAGAGCTTAGGGGAGTGGGAGGTCCCAGCTGGATCAGGAACAGAGTGGGAGAATAAGGAAAGAGATACCATGATAAATGAAGACTCCATGGGAATAGGAAGAAGCAGAGTGCTGGAGAGGTCCCCAGAAATCTACAAAGATACCTCCACTATAGACTACTGGCAATGGTTGAGAGAGTGACTGAGCTGACCTACTCTGGTGATCGGATGGTCGAACACCCTAACTATCATGATAGAGCTCTCATCCAGTGACTGATGGAAGCAGATGCAGAGATCCATGGCCAAGCCCCAGGTGGAGCTCCAGGAGTCCAATCAACAAGAGAGAGGAGGGATTATATGAGCAAGAGATATTGAGACCATGATTGGAAAAAGCACAGGGACAAATAGCCAAACTAGCAGAAACACATGAACTGTGAACCAATAGATGAGGAGCCCTCATGGAACTGGACCAGGCCCTCTGGATAAGTGAGACAGTTGATTAGCTTGAACTGTTTAGGAAGCCCCTAAGCAGTGGGACCAGGACCTGTCCTTGGTGCTGGCTTTTTGGAACCTAGGACCTATGCTGAGACACTTTGCTCAGCCTTGGTGCAGGGAGGAGGGGACTGGACCTGCCTCAACTGAATCTACCAGACTGGGCTAACTCCCCAGGGGAGACCTTGCCTTGGAGGAGGTGGGAATGGGGGGTGGATTAGGGGAAAAGTCTGGGGGGTGGGAGGAGGGAGGACAGGGGAATCCGTGGCTGATATGTAAAATTAAATTAATTATAAAATAAAAATATTTATAAAGAAACATTTAAATGCCATATTCTCTAGGCCTATGAAGTGTTTGAATATGACCTATCCTTCTAACATATATCTCTATATAGCTAGAAAACCTAACTAACATTGATATAAATATGACAAGCATGGCCTTTATTTCTTACCAACTTAAATAGCTTAAATACCAAGGCTTCATATTATAAAAATAAACAATCTGTAGACGGATGTACAGTACAAGGACAATGACCTCAAATTTGTGACAATATACAAAAATATCTTAATCAGAGGTAGAAATGTATAGTGCAATATGACAATACCTTAATTTGTTTCAATATACAAAATATCCTAAACAGAAGTAGAACATACATACAATATGACAAATGTTGCTGGAGAGCTTTTCTCCAGGTCCCACCAAACCCTGCAGTTCCACAACCCACGTATAAAATAATCACTCAGACGCTTATATTACTTATAAACTGTATGGCTGTGGCAGGTTTCTTGTTAACTGCTCTTATATCTTAAACTAACCCATTTCTATAAATCTATACCTTGCTACGTGGCTCGTGGCTTACCAGCATCTTTACATGCTGCTTGTCCTGGCGGTGGCTGGCAGTGTCTCGCTCTCCACCTTCCTGTTCCCTCAATTCTCCTCTCTGTTAGTCCCGCCTATACTTCCTGTCTGGCTACCGGCCAATCAGTGCTTTATTTATTAACATATTTGTCATACAGAACATCCCACAGCACTTCCCCTTTTCTTTTTCAAAAAAGGAAGGTTTTAACTTTAACATAGTAAAATTACATATAACAAGACAATTATTGAGCAAGAATTACAGTTACAATATTAAAGAAGATATCCTATCTATCGTATATTTATGAGTTTAAGGTTTTATATCTAACTTATCTTTTATCATAACTAAGGAAAATTGTAAGTATCTAGTCTTCAACCTCATCAAAGACCTGAGAAGGAATATAATGGTACCTGAGAAATGGTAGATGGATGCAAGCAACTTTTGGGAATCTTGCAAGAGTAAACCTGGACAGCCTGGACAATCACGATCCTGAGATTAAGAGTCTCATGCTCTACCGACTGAGCTAGCCGGGCAATCAGTGCTTTATTTATTAACATATTTGTCATACAGAACATCCCACAGCAGACAAATATAATTTTACATTTGTATCAATATACAAAAATCCATACCAATGCAAACTATCTAAAGCTGATAGTTGCTAAATCAGTTTACAAGTAGATACAATAATCTACCTTATTATCCTACTCTGTCTATTCCCGTTTCCTTTTCCAAAAGATTCCCGAGTCTAAACTTTATTGTTTCATTCCCAACACTATTACAACTTATAACCAACCTGTTACAGATGACAATTTTCCATAACCTTGAGAAAGCAAAAACTTCTTGGGAGAGGGGGTGTCATTTTCTTAGAATTGCTTCCTGCTGTCTAGGGGGTGATGGTATCTCCATGGGATCCTGTAAAAAAAAAAAAACCCTAAAGCAATGGTTCAGTCTCATTAGGACTAACTGTAGCATTTGTAGCCAGTCTCAGAGTAATGGGTAAAGCTTATCTGAAGTTCTGGCTAGAGGTGTAAGGTACACAACACTATTCTCCTCATAGTTGCTGGAAAGTGAAAGGAGAGAGAAAGAAAGGAGTTAGGTTCTTGGTATCTCTTTCAAAGGCACACCCTTAATGATCTTACTGTCTCCTACTGGGTCCCATCTCCTAAAGGTTCTGTTATCATCTAGGGGTCTTTATTGGGTTCATTTTCTCTGCCAGTTAAAGAATTAAAAGGCCCTAGGTTTCCATACAACCATCTTCTGTAACCAGGCTAGGCTCCTAGTGGTGGAACTGTAACACCAACCCAGCCACAAAACCTTCAACCCACAACCTGTCCTACCTGCAAGATGCACTGGGGCAATGATGGCTCAGAGCTTGTAGGACTGGCCAAGTGAGGATTGGTCTAACTTGAGGCCCAAGCCACAAGAGGGAACCTATTCCCAATACTGCCTGGATATCCAGGAACCAGAAATTGGATAGCCCAGAGACCTAGGGTAGAGCCAAACATGACTGGCCAAAAAGAAACAATCAAACAAAACAAAAAGTCGATAAAATGATTCCTAATGACATTTTTCTATACTTAGATCAGAGCCTAGCCAAATCATCATCAGAGAGACTTCCTCCAGCAGCTGATGGGAGCAGATACAGAGACCCACAGCCAAACATCAGGCAGAGCTCAGGAATGCCACAGAAGAGGGGGAAGAAGAACTGTTGGAGCCAGTGGTGTTGAGAACACCAGGAGAACATGGCCCACAGAATCAACTAAGCAGGGCTCATGGGGGCTCATGGAGACTGAAGCTGCAACCACAGAGTCTTCATGGTTCTGCACTAAGCCCTCTACATACATGCTGTAGTTGTTTAGACTGGAGTTTTTGTGGGACTCCTAACAGTGGGAGTGGGACCTTTTGCCTACTCTTGGGACCCTTTCCTCCTAATGGCTTACCTCGTCCAGCCTTGATATGAGGGTTTGTGCCTATTCTTATTGCATCATGTTATGTTATGTTTGATTGCTATCACTAGGAGGCCTGCTCTTTTCTGAAGGGAAATGGAGGAGCAGTAGATCTGGGTGAGGAGGGGGTTGTGCATTGGCAGGGGGACTGGGAAGAGTGGAGTGGAGGCTGTGGTCAGGATGTATTGTATGAGAGAAGAATTAAAAAAAGAAAAGCAGCTGGGCGTTGGTGGCGCATGCCTTTAATCCCAGCACTTGGGAGGCAGAGGCAGGCGGATCTCTGTGAGTTTGAGGCCAGCCTGGGCTACCAAGTGAGCTCCAGGAAAGGCGCAAAGCTACACAGAGAAACCCTGTCTCGAAAAACCAAAAAAAAAAAAAAAAAAAGAAAAGCAACAACAATAACAACAACAAAAAGAATTAAAAGGCAGAAAAAGAACATCAAACATAACAGGTAGCAGCAGGGAAATTCTTGAACACAGCAGACAGAATCAGTATGTGAGACAGGATATAATTGGGAGTGAGGAAACACATACATACAGCAGGCACATAGAGAGATCCCCCACATAGCATAGGAGCTAAAGCCTGGCCTCTTTTTGAGTACTGAGGGTTTTAAGGGTGCTTGAGGAGGTCTTCCTCTCTCAGTTTAAGGTTGGTCAGTTTCAGTAAAGACAGGGATGCTGATAGGTCCATAAGTTTGTGGTAAAATGATCTAGAAGCCCAGCAACATATTAAATGGACAAAGAGACTATAGAGTTTTATTAACTATAAAGAAGAATGAAGTATGTAATGGTGAGGAAAATGGATAGAACTGGTGCTCTTCAAATTAAATGAAATAAAAGACTAAGAAAACTATCATGTTTTCATATGTGGAATATATATTCATATATATATGAAGGACATGAAAGTAGAAGGCAGACCTTGATGGAGAGGAAGAGTTCTAAAGGGGAGGGAGAGTGGGGAACAAAAGAGGGGAGGAAGGAAGAAAGAAAAATACCAAGTCTTCTCTCACATGAGGAATCTAGATCTAATACACATATACATAGTGTGATACAAAGCAGGGCTATTGAGAGGCAATAAAAGGGACCTGAGAGGTAAGGTAGGAAGAATAGCAGAAGATAGTTGTGTAAATGAATATGAGGAAGAAATAAGGATATATGTGTTTGAAATGTCTTAATGAAACCCTGACAGGCAATTCTCTGCTACTCTTATGGCCACTTCTTTGAAGTGTACTAAACAAATTCATTTTCTTAAAAACAATCATTATTTTGTTTGACAATTAAGCAGGGAAAAAATTCAAACTGTAGCACCTCTCTGAACCTGGTCTGGGTACATGGAACATTTTTGTAGGATGAAGAGGTAGGTTAGAATGAACAGATTGGGCTCTCATCAGCTCTGGTCGAAACATGTAGAGCATGGCCCTTTCATTGAAAAGAGCAAGGGCCAGCAACAGCACCCTTTTTGTGTCTTAATGTCAATATACATTTTATTCTGAGGATATTACTGTAGCAATTACTTATTTGAGGTAAATGCTGACCCAAATTTTCAATCATTTTCATAATGTGCTGAGTCCAAAGAAAGGATTGTCCCAATTTCAGCAAATGAAACTCCCAATTTGGAGAGTTAATGATACACCACAGGCCACCTACCAGGAAGCATGAAGGGGGTGTTTACAGCTGTAGTAAGCAAACCTTCTGAAACAGCTCCACAGAGACATCCTGTGGTGTTTTGGGAACTTGAGAGCATGAGCAGGTCTCTGTTCTGTGGCATAGCTGGTCTTTTAATAAATCTGTGTGGTGATACTTTATTTGTGCTCTAATAAATAAAGCTTGCCTGAAAATCAGAAGGAGGATCTAGTCACTAGTTAACCATAGAGGTCTGGAGGTCTGTACAGACAGACAGGAAGTGATAGAGCTAGGTGGAGAGAGGACGTGATAAGGTGGGGTGGAGAGAGGAGCTCACTCTCTGCAGAGGATTTCATAGGGGTAAGAACTAGTGGCTTGCTGCTCTGCCTCTCTGATCTTTCAGCTTTTACCCCAATATATGGCTCTGGGTTTTTATTAATAAGACCATTTAGCAATGTGACCATCCTTTGTTATCTGGGCAGAGTGACACAAAGCTCCTAAACCCACAGACCTTGTTCTGAATGTGGGCAAAAGTCACAGATTTGATGTGTGAAGGGTATACAGTGTTTCTGGTGCCAGCTGGCTAAGGAAGTTTGTTAGTTTTTTATGTATCTACAAGTAAGCTTGGGGAAGTCCTGGAAACATGGAGTGGCCATTTCTCACATCTCCATGCATTGGGAAGATAGGAGACAAAAAGCAGCTAAGAATGATAAACTTCCAAGATCTAGTCCCCACAGACCTACTTCCTCATGTAAGTCCCAATACCAGTTGCTGAACCACATTGTTCTTGTGGTGTACATTCCTGACTCAAGCTACAGTAAGTCTGTAGCCCACCGTTTTCATTAACAAGTAAAGTTGAATGAATCATACTCTTTTCAAAATTATTTGTTTTATTAAGTGTGTGTGTGTGTGTGTGTGTTATACCTGCCAAGGTCAGAGGTTGGTTTCCTTTCACCATGTTTCCTGAGGATTGAAATCAGGTCTCTAGTCTTTTCAGCAAGCACTTATACCCGCTGAGTCATCTCACAGGCCCCAGGTAAAACTTTTTTAAGATTTATTTAATTTTTATTTTGTGTATATGAGTGTTTTGCCTGTATGTATGTATGTGTACCACATGTATGTCTGGTGCCTTTGGAGGCCAGAAGAGAGCATTGGATGCACTGGAAGTGGAAATGTGGATGATTGTGAACCACTGTATGGGTACTGGGAACTGAAGCTGTGTCCTCTGCAAGAGCAGCAAATTCTCACGTCTGCAGCCTAAATCATGTCCATGTGGAGAGCAGCCTCACCGACGCAGCGGGTCCTCTTGCTCAGTGTTGGAGGCTGCAGGGAAACTGGCAGAGGCCCGAAGACCTGAAGTGCGTCTGTGTTTTGAGAACTCTCATTGATCTCAGGTTTACGTTGATTTGTCATGTGATCTCAGGTTTATGTTGATTTGTCATGTGATCTCAGGTTTACGTTGATTTGTCATGTGATCTCAGGTTTACGTTGATTTGTCATGCCCCCACATCACCTGTCCCTGGATTTGGGAGGTCAGCTCCTTGGAATGCACGAGTTTGAGGAGGGCAGCATATAACTAACTGAGTCATATGGATTCACCATTCCATAGGTACATTAGGGAATATGGCCTCCCTATAGTAAGAATGTTAGAGTACTTTCTCCAAACACAAAAGTAAGCTATTGGTGTAACCTAGAACTTGATAAAGTGCTAAAAGAATACATGGAAATATTTTCATGGCACTGGAATCATAAAGAACATACTAAGCAACATGCATACACAAATCCAAATAAACAAAGAAACAAACCAGAGAGGAAACGCTCTTTAGGTCTGACTGACAGAACAAAAACCAAATAGAAACCCAGATCACTTTTCCAGTGAGTAGTACTACGATTTAAATTCAGACACTAACTACAGATTGGGAGATCTTGTATGCCACTCTCCTGGTTAGTGTTTTGTTAACTTGACACAATCTAGAGTTATCTGAGGGAAGAGAACCTCAAGTAAGAAATTTCCTCCATCAGAATGCTCATAGGCAAGTGGGGGGGGCCATTGTTTTGATTGAGGACTGTAGTGGGAGGGTCCATATTGTTGTGGTTGGTGCCTACCTGGCTGGTGATCCTGAGTTGTTTAAGAAGCAGGCTAAGCAAGTCATGAAGAGCACACAGGTGAAGAGCCCTTTCCCAGGGCCTCTGCTTCAGTTCTGCCTTGAGTTCCCATCCTGATTTCCATTCACGATGGACTGTAAAGTGTAAGATAAAATAAACCTTTTCCTCCAGAAGTTGCTTTTGGTCATGGTCTTTATCACAACAATAGAAAGGAAACCAAGATAGTTGCAAATGTAACGATGAAAGGATTATGGTAACTAGAGAGTTCACACAGAGAAATATTGGTCCAATAGCATTGTAAGGAGTAGTATGAGGTAATTCCTTAAATGCTAATGACCAATGAACACCACAGAGACTCAACTCACTAAAAACTATGGGAATACACATTAAACAATGTGAGGCATATTTCATTGATTACAGGTGCCAAAGGTCAGGACAGAGGTGGCATCTTGGGCTGGTGGTACACCAGGAAAAATGTGCTCAGTGTTGCTATAGTTTTGCAGTACTTGGGCAATGTTTGTCAGAATCTGGAAAATTTAAAAACAATTTTCACCAGTCAAATCCATGTTTGAAACACCCCTTACATGAATATTAGCATATGGACATAAGATGAATAAATAATAAAATTACATAAAATAACACAGTAAATATGTTATTATATGGTAGAAATTGGAAATGACATTAATGTCCATTAAAAGGAGAATAGTAAACAATTGTTGGTGTATATATGAAATAGTGTGGGCAGTGCAAAAATATGTTGTGTGTACCCTTTACCCAAGAGGGACATGTAAGCAAGGGCTTAGTGACACCAACAGACGAGATTACTCTTTGGGTGGAAACTAAGGTTATTCAAACTGCCAAGACTATCTCTCTGGAGACAGGAGGCAGAGAGAGAACTAAAGGCAGGCAAAGCCTTGCTAGTTGTTAAGAGGCATGTGTTACAGTGGAAGGGAGCATATAAATGGGAACAGCCTGGAAGTTTAGACTAGCAGGAAAGAGGTTTGCAGGCCAGAAGAGCCTGGAGGTGAGCTTGGGGACTTTGTTATGTGTTACAGGTATGTGTTAATAGAGACAGAAAAGTTTGAGAGCTAGTGTGGGGGCTTTGATATGACTTACAAGCATGTATTAATAAAGAACTACATGTCCCATCTACTGGAGGTAGTCAGCTGTAGGGACAGATGAGGGAAGTATTGGCTCTTCCTGACAGACAAAAACCCTCTTCACAAGCTTCTGAGGAATGCTGGTTTTTAGTTTTTGTTTATCTGCTAGCAATTCTTCTATTTCCCCTGTCAGAGTCTAGCCTGAGCTGAGCCTATATTGTAACTTAATTATTTTTAGTGACATTGCCGTTTTGGGGGTGTACTTTAGACCTAGAAGGATGTGTTTCAAGACCCACAGTGGATTCTTGAAACTAAGGCAAGTAACAAAGCTTTTTTTTGTCAGACTATCTTGGACTGCCAGCCTGCAAATAATGACATGGAGACTTATTAAATTATAAAAGCTCAGCCTTAGCTTAGGCTTGTTCCTAATTAATTTTTTTTTTTTTTGGTTTTTCGAGACAGGGTTTCTCTGTGTAGCTTTGTGCCTGTCCTGGAACTCACTTGGTAGAACAGGCTGGCCTCGAACTCACAGAGATCCACCTGCCTCTGCCTCCCGAGTGCTGGGATTAAAGGCGTGCGCCACCACCGCCCGGCCCCTAATTAATTCTTATAACTTAAATTAACCCATAT
This sequence comes from Peromyscus nudipes, assembly GCA_902168325.1. Taxonomy (NCBI): domain Eukaryota; kingdom Metazoa; phylum Chordata; class Mammalia; order Rodentia; family Cricetidae; genus Peromyscus; species Peromyscus nudipes. Next base: position 36,266 of record CABHPH010151048.1, on the reverse strand, counting down.
TTTTTTAAACTATGTTCTTCCATGAGGCCCATTACTTCAGCACTATACTGCCCATCCTGCTTCCTGAGCATCTGGTTGGCTACAATGACTTTCTTCTTCCCAGAGTACTCTCTTGGCCACAAAGTCCCACCTATAGTCTCCCACCTAGCTATTGGCAGTTCAGCTTTTTATTATATCAATCTCAGAAATACATTTTCACACAGTATACAAATATCCCACATTTCCCCTTTTTTGTCTAAATAAAAAGGAAATGTTTTAACTCTAACATAGTAAAACTATATACAATAAGAACAATTATCAGGTAAGAATTACATTCACAATGTCCAGCCCATTTGTATTTAGCATATTCAGAGAAAATACTCTATTATCTATCCTATCTTGATAAATTTAAAGTTTTATATTTAAACCATTTTTTATCATAACTTGTATTACCATCCTAAAAATATCTTTTTAGGCCTAAAAACATCTTCTTAGATAAACGAGTTAAGCTTTTATGTTTCTTGACCTTATAAACTTTACATCTCTTATGTAAGTTTCTTTTCTGAATTTTGTAATAAGGAAAATTGTAACTATAACTAGTCTTCAACCCCATCAAAGACCCAAGAAGGATATAATATTACCTGAGTAAACAGGAAGTACAGAGCAATCAACTTCCAAAACTATAGAAATGACAGAAACAGCTAGATGTCTGGACAGTCACCCATGGTTTCTTTGCAACATTGTAGGATCCATCTTTGGCCTACAGGCCTAGAATATCTGACAGATTTTTCTGTGAAGCAGGTATTTTAAAGGACTGTCCTACCTTGTCTTGGCAAAGTTTGGTAGTCACTTTCTTATGTGTTCTGCTGGTTCAGTTTGGACAGTGTACTGTCAGCAGTCTAGGCAAGGGCAGTTTCTTGGCCAGTGGCTAACTTTGCCACAATGAAAGCAAACTCCATATAGAGGTTCTCTGATGCTCATAATCCTCTTTTGAAGTAAATTGGTGCTGCTAGGGCAGATGTATTTCACTAATGAAAAGCCTTATATTATAAAAACATCTTAAATGCCATAACACCAAACCTTATGAATATTGCTTTATGCCTACATGTCTGACAGTGTTGTCACATTGTTAGAGTTAATTTGCTCCTTTGTGTTTTATATTCCATATCTTGTTTGTATCCTTGCTTTTGTGCTTCCTAGTCATAGTGAAATAGAGTAAAAACTCCTTAACACAAATACTATAATACCTCAGCAGATACCTGATAACTGAAAAGGCTTCTATGGGAAGAATGGGTGGGTAGTTAGTCTACAGGTACTTGCCAGAGACAGCATGGCCTTAGATGCTGAGGAATTCATTATGCTACTGAGAAGGGTTCACAACTTAAACTATGTATTGCTTATTTCTGGAATTTTCCATTTAATAATTTAAGACAGCAGTCTGAAACCATGGAAAAAGAATTGTAAATAAAGGAGGCTATTATCTACAAATAATATACAGATTTCCCAATGATATTTATTGAAATTCTTAACATTATCAAAAGTTGCAGGAAATGCTATATGTTGGCAAATAGATCTGATGGCAAATAGAATGTCTTTATTTATTTGTTGGGTAACGTACAGAGGAATGTATCAAAAAAAATTATGACTGGGCTCCACACTCCTGTAATCTCAGTTCATGGGAGGTGGAGACTGGAAGACCAAGAATTTAAGACTGTCCTCATCTACACAAGGAGTTTGAGACCATGCTGAGTCACAGAAGACCATATCTCAACCTTTCTCTTCTCAAAAGAAAAAAATCTGGAAGGATATTCAACAAACTTTTGAATTATTATTGCAGTTACCTATCTCCTATGGAATGGGATTTAAGTGAGATTGAAGGGGGAAATCACCTATTATTTATTGCATATTTCTTTCTCATTTATATTATTTTGTAATAGGTTTGAATAGTTGTGTTTTCCAGAAGGAAATGAATTCACTGGCATCTACACACTGAAGATGTTTGTATAGATATAGAATAGTAGGGTTTCTTTCTGATGACTTGTTAGAGTCATAGGGCCAATGACTTTCTGAATAAGTACTTTTGCTCTGCAGCTTGGGAAAAAGGCCTCAAAGATGAAAGACCCAGGGGTTTTGACCCCCCACTGAATGTTCAGGTAAGTGTTTGCTTTCCATTGGCCATGTCTTCTTCATTATCCTGCCACTGGCAGGCTTTTGCTCACGCTGTCCTGGAATGCTTTCCCCAAACTTCCTGGCTTCTGAATCAAATGGGCACTTGTCAGTTCAGTGAAGCATTATCATAATCTGTTAGTCTTTACTTTGTAAAGTTCCTGAAATTTATGAAAATACACACTTCTGAATTTCCCTCCTCTGTTCTACCTTTTTTTTTGTCTCATCACAGATACTTTTTCATGCTTCCTGTTCTTTATATATGCATATTCATTAGGGTTCATCCTTACTCCCTATGTTCTCTTGAGTTTTCCTCCATGACCTCATGTAATCTCCCAACTTAAATAAAATCTTGTTCTTTGTTTTATGACTAAGATCTTCCTTGCCATCTAAACTACACACCATCTGAAATTGAGAGCTCCAAGTGGTAGGGTCATCAGCATCTCAGATTAATTATATTCAGAGTCAGATTCATTTTTTTTTTTAAGAATCTGGATCACTGCTCCTTTCTTAGGTATGGTCTGCTTGATGGCAACAGCCTCTGTCATTAGATACAGGGGTGTTATCCTTAGTTCTTACCCTGTATTTGTACATACTCTATGTTTCTGATGTTCAATGAGCTTGGCGTATCCTGTGTTCTTTGTCTAAAGCTGTCACCTCAATTAGAGTCATATTTCTTGGCCAGGGCTGATATTTTTCTGCCTCCAGTCTTGCTTCTGTCAAGCCCATTGTGTAATATCTGTCTCAGCCCATTAATGGCTTCCCACCAATTTAAAGGTAAAATATTGGAGTCTTCAATCACCAATGTTTTCTCTCTCTTCTACGCCCCTGATTTTGGAAATACCCAAGATTTTCTGATGGGCTGTGTTTTGTTAAGTACCTGCATGTTATGTTATGTTCCTACCCTTATGGAACTTGAATTCTAGCAGGAGAAGCAGAAAGTTAGCATCTACACATATAATATATAAAAAAATTATCATCAAAACAAAAGAAGTCAGTAAAATAGCAAAAGACTAGATTAAGAATTTGCCTAGCAAATAACCTAGCTGTCATCATAGAGCCTTTGTCCAGTGACTGATGGAGACAGATACAGACATCCACAGCCAGGCACCAGGTTGAGCTCCAGGAATCCAATTAATGAGAGAGATGAGGGGTTCTGCAGGCAAGGGACGTCGAGATCATGATGGGAGGACATGCAGAGATGACCAGCCACACTAGTGGAAGCCCATGAACTGTGGACTAGTGGCTATGGAGCCCCCATGGGACTGGACTAGGCCCTCTGGATACGGAAGATGGTTGTTTGACTCGACAACAACTGTTTGGGGGGCACTCAGGCAGGGGGATCGGGATCTGTCCCTGGTCTATGGGCAGGTTTCTGGAACCCAGTGCCTGTGGTGTGACACTTTGCATAGCCTTGGTGCAGTGGGAAGGGGCTTGGACCTGCCTAGGCTCAGTGTGCTGGGCTCTGCTGACTCCCCATGGGAGATCTCAATTTGGGGGATGTGGGGATGCAGGGTGGCTTGGGAAGGAGGGCTGGGGGGGTGGGAGGAGGGAGGAGGGAGGAGGGAAGATCTGTGGATAGTATGTGGAGTGAGTAGAGAATTTCTTAATAAAGAAAAATGAAAGGAAAAAAAGAAAAAAAAAAGAATGACTGTTGTAAGCCAGGCAGTGGTGGCACATGCCTTTAATCCCAGCACTTGGGAGGCAGAGGCAGGCAGATCTCTGTGAGTTCAAGGCCATCCTAGTCTACAGAGCGAGATCCAGGACAGGTACCAAAACTACACAGAGACACCCTGTCTCGAGGGAAAAAAAAAAAGAGTGGCTGTTGCTCTTCTTAGGAAGTCCTTTAGCCAGACTATTCTTGACCTAGGCCTACAAGAAGACTAATCAGGAATAAGGAATAAAAAATTTCTGTCATGAAAGACAGCTTAACATGCTGTAGAGCAGTGGTTCTCAACATATGGGTCACAACCCTTTGGGGGTCAAATGACCCTTTCACAGGGATTGCCTATGACCATCCTGCATATCAGATTATGATTCTTAACAGTAGCAAAATTACAGTTATAAAATAGCAACAAAATGATTTTATGGTAAGGGGTCACCATAGCATGAGAAACTGTATTAAAGGGTTGCAACATTAGAAAGGTTGAGAACCACTGCTCTAGAGGCAGGAAGATGACTAGTACTTAGTGGAATGAATGAAGGTGCAATCTCATGATACTTTTGGGTATATTTGAAAGAAATCTCAACTCTGATTTAAACTATAAGAAAATTAATAACCCATTTAAAGCAATATCATATATAATTCACACAATCAAGAATCTAGTGCTATCCATTCTTCTGCCCTTTTTTTGCTGCCTTTGGTGATTGCTTCATTATGACCCCAGAAACAGGATGAATGTCATGGCTCCTAGAGGCTATGTATCCAGCAGGACAAATGTTCAGAGTATCATAACAGGGTTATAACAACTATTGTCAGGTCCTGTATCCCAGAAACCTATCCTACAGGTTTCCCTTCTGTTCCTGACCATTAATAGACTGTCATTTACTTGGGCTAAATGTGCAATTGTCAATCACAGTGCTCATTTGTAGATCGGAAGTGTTGCTATGATTTGGATATGAAGAGCCCCTGCAAAAGGCTCATGTGATCAAGGCTTTCTCCCTGAGCATTATATTCAGAGATGGGGCTTTAAGGATGTGTCTGGATCACAAACATTCTAATCTTATTAATGAATGTATAGTGTAATGACTATTGGGGAGTGGTAGGTCCTACTTGGAGCAGGTTCTTGGAAGCTTGCCCTTGGAAGATATCTTGTCCCTGGGCAGCTCCTGTCATATTCTTTGCCCAGTCAAATGCTCTTGAGGCCACAGGCTCTGAATCACTGTGAACAAAAACAAGAGAGCCAGATTTTTATTTTTTGTTTGTTCATTTTGGTTTTTTGATACAGGGTTTCTCTGTGTAGCTTTGGTGCCTGTCCTAGATCTTGCTCTGTAGACCAGGCTGGCCTCGAACTCACAGAGATCCACCTGGCTCTGCCTCCCGAGTGCTGGGATCAAAGGCTTGCACCACCACCCCCTGGCAAGAGCCAGATTTTTATGAAAGAAAGGTTTCAAAATATGTTTCTCTCTTTGAAGCTGTCCTTTCTAAGTATTTGTCACTGCATGCATATATGGGAGAGTGGATACAGTAACTGCAATAGGAATCATCTGGGAGTTATAGCAGATAGTTTAATATTATCATGACTGTGTGATATTATCTACTGCAGCGTGAGCATGGTGTGAGGACCTTTATAGCTTGGGGGTTGTAGGAGTTGGTGCAGTATTGTGCAGGAAGGAAGAGGCAGATTACAATGACAAAACAGCTGTGCATGAGTTCAATTTAAAGTATCCTTGAGGTGGGTTACAGGCTTTCCAACACAGGGCCATCAGCAGAAGGAAAAGGAAGAAAGTGCAACTGGGTCATGATATTCTTGATATGTGGAGACTAGAAGAGTGGATTTGAGGGAGAGACAGAAGGGCAAATTACAGTTTGCTTTGTTGGCTCATATTAGACACTATCCAGGTGCAAGAAGATCATCTAGAAGTAAACAGTGTTCAGGGGTGTGATGGGGACAGGAAATGCTGTGTATCTGCAATCCAGTGTTGTCATCTTTAGCTTCAACACTGGGTGAGCTTGGCTAAAAAGAGAGGAGAGGGTTCCAAGAGCCAAGCCTTGTGGCTCTCAATCATTTGGAGATGAGGAGGATAACAACATACACATGAGAGAAGGATCCAAGGGTAATAATAATAATGATAACAATAACAACAACAATAATAAATAATACAATAGCCAAAGAAGCAAGCATTAAATTCCAAGAAAACAATTGATAGTTACCAGGCTGGGAATTTTTAGGTTACAAGTGAGTGTAAAGAGATTTTTCCACAGAAAGATGGAGACAATTGGAGATCCTGACTATAGTGCATTGAGAGGAAGGTGGGAGGTGAGGGGTTTCACGCAGTTTGTCAGGGTTCTATCAGGGAAGAAGCATAGCTGTTGGTAGTGTGTAAAGACAGGTCCATTGTCCGGAGTACCTCACAAGACTGGTGATGCAGGGGTTCAATGAATACAGGTCTGGAAGGACATGGCTGAATAAATAAATATTACTAGCATGGCCTACTGAGGATCCATGGAGAGATCAGGACCACTGCTACCTCTAGGTGCAGTTGTGGGCAGACAGTAGCGAAAGGATCCATTCACTGAGCTGTCTCCCAGCCCCTTCATCTGACTATTTTCTGTTCTTTCCTCTTCCTTCCTCTCCTTTCTCTCCTTTTCCCCTTCCCTTCTTTTCTCCTTTCTTTTTATTTTTCTATTCTATCTTCACCTCCCTTTCCTTCCCCTCCACCACCTTATTTACTTTCCTTTCTTTTCTCAGAAAGACTGTCTATATATTGCCCAGGTTGGTCTTGTGATAACCATCTGAGTAACTGGGATAGCGGGTGTGCATTGCTAGGTCCAGTTTGACTTTCTAATCACCTTTTAAAATTTTGATGGAGAGCTGGGGAAATGGCTCAATGGGTAAATAACTTGCCCCACAAGTATGAAGACCTATATTCCAATCCCAAGAACCCACATAAAGATGGCTGTAGTAGCATGCATCTGCAATCCCAGTGTTCCTATAGTGAGAAGAGATAAGAAGATTCCTGGATGCTCCCAATCCAGCCAGCCTGCATATATGGTAGCGAACAACAAAGTGACCTTCTATCGAATAATGGGGAAGGTAAAGCCCTACAGTGAAGATTGTGTTCTGACTTCCATATGGCATATATTCACACACCTGAATACACACGTATATACAGGACTCACACATGTGAACATACATACATGCACATACATTATATATATATTATATACATTATATATATATATAATAAAATTTTGGCAGAGTGATTTCCACAGATGCCTTTCTGTATCATTCTGGTACTTTCTTCTTGCAGAAGTTTGGTGGCTTTCATGATGCCCAGTACTCACATGTCATTGGCATGGCTCCTGGTGATTAATAGGCGTCCATGCATGCTTGCAGGAATCAATTTAGCCCTCTTTCTCCCAAGATCATAAACTCCTTAATGGTACAGGCTGTGCTGGCTCAATAAATATTAGCCAGCTTCAACACAGATGGGCCCATGAGGTACTGAGTTCAAGCCTGAGAACTGCAAACTTTCTGATATGTATTTGTTTTCCATTGCTTCCTTTATTTGAGTTAAAAGGTTCCCTTGATATTTGAGCATGATTCTTCCTTTCTCCGTAATAATTCTGGATCTCAGTGAATAGATTTGTATTTGGTTTCTGTATGCTCCTTGTGAGTCTGTCAAGTGTTGCTGTAACAAGGTAATTGAGGCTGATAACTTGCTCACAATAATAAAGAGATTTGCTCACAATTCTGGGGAATATAGGGTACAAACATAAAGGGGACAGTATTCTGGTAAGAAACCACTGTTATGATTTGAATCTAGAGTATCTTTCAAAAAAACTTGCATGTTGGAGGTTTGGTCTCCAGCGCAACAGTGTTCAGATATGGGCCTTGAGAAGTGATTGTGTTGTGAAGGCTGGTTCTAAACTCCGTCAATGAACTACCACATTCATGAGTTCATAGTCTATGAGTATTTGGACTACTTGGAAAATGAGACCTAGTTGGGAGAGATGGGGCACTGGTCCTTTTACTATTCTCTTTATGGCTGCCCCGAGTTGAGCAACGTTTTTGGCCACATGCTTTTGCCACCATGATGTTGTGTCTCACCTCAGGTAGCTGAACATGGACCAAAACCTCAAAACCTCAAAACTAAAATCAACCTTTCCTCCTTTCAGCTGATTCTCACGAGTTTTTTGTTTTGGCTGTGAAAGATACAATGGTAAAGAAGTAAGAAAGGAAGTGGCCATGAAAATGGACCAAATCATAGGTTGTTCCTGTTCTCACAAGACCCAATTCGTTCTTTTGAGACACCCTCATTCATAAGGGTGAAGCTTCCACTACTAATTAGTATCTAGTGTCTCCTGCTTTTTTTTTTCTTAAGCAAAGTTCTCCTAGTATATAGCTCAGGTTGGTGTAAAACCTGTGTCTTCTAGCTTTGGCTCTCTGAGTGCTGTGATCACAGGCTTACATTACCACACTCAACTGGTCCCCTTTAAAGGCTCTACTACTTCAACTCTGTCACACTGGGTATCAAGCTTCTAGCATATGAAACTTTGGGGCACAAACTACATCCAAAACTCAGCATTTTGTTATATCACATTTTTGATCATTTGTAATGTCACTTTTAAAGTTTTGCTCCTGTGCAAGTACTTCCTGACAGTTTAATCTTCCTCTTTAGGAAATACCTTTCTTATTGTACAGTACTGTCAAACGTTAGAGCTAAGAATGTTTGATAATGTTATGCAAATTAAAAATTTATACTTTTAGTAAATAATGAAGTGATTCATAAAAGGAACAACATAAATTAATCGTCTTTGGTGATGAACTTAAATAAGGCAAATAGATATGAACCCTCTCTCAAATAGAAGTAGTTTTGCCTACCCAAGGTTCCCTGAAGATGGTTCTTTGTACCCAGGATTTCTTGATGTTGTGGAGGAAGCAAAGGCTCCTTTATGATCCTGAGGTGCTAGTTTTGCCAAACAAAGACAAAGGGATATTTAACGGAAGTCTTCACACATTTAATTAGCCTTAAAATTGCTTCTCCATATTTGCACATTGTGCAATATTTCAGATCTTCAAATGTCTTTCTGTAATTGGACCTGGCTCCAAGAGGCCTTATGTTGTAAGTGTTCATTCTGTCATGGGGAAGAAGTGGGAAAGGGATTAGTTGTCTGTTTTCCCTTTCCAGAGGACTGCCAAAGTAAATTCGATTCTTGCAGATGAAGTCAGTTTTAAAATTGTGGTTCTCTGGTTCTCCTGCAGCTCATTTGGAAGAAGACAGAGTAATTCTGAGAAGCCAGCAGGGAAGGCTGCCAAGACCCTCCCTGTTCTGGCTGAGGCTTTTGTTCCCTTGCACTGGGGTCAGCTTGGTAGTCTGTCTCAGTCTGAAGGATGAAGAGCCAGGTTTAAACACTGTCCTTGCTGATCTGAGAGCTCAGGATAGTCATCTGCACTTGCTGATTTTCCTTCCAGTCTACTTACCACACCTTTTCTGGAGTTGCCTGCGGGTTAGTTGTGTCTGTTCTTCCTCTGTCCCTAGGGATGGGTATTTGCCTGTGAAATACTGGAGGAAGTTGGCCTTGAGCTATGTTTTTAGGTGTTACCTAAATTGGTAAATGTAAAGTTATTATAAGGGAGACACTTGTATCCCTTTGGCTATTAGACTTTTGAAAAAAATGGCCCCTAAGAAATTGGAATTTCTTCAAGAATCTTAAGATGAGAGAAAGAAAACACTGGAACCCACTGCCAGCCAGAGGAGGAACTTTTCTCCTAGGAAGAGATTTTATACAATTCTGACAACTTGTGTTGCAGAAAAAATGAGAGCTGAGACAATGATGTAATATTGACCTTGACCAGGACTACTTGGTTGTACATACCTCTGGCCCATTATTGAAACATAAACCTTGTGTTAGGACACAAGGGAAATGGACTTGAGGGTAACAAGACCTCTTTCTTCCTTTTCCTAGTATGTCCATGTTGAATAAATATTTTCTGCTTTTCATAATTACTTGTCTCTGTAATTGGCCTATTAAGGATGGTGATTGACTCTAATTTGTTAGAGCTTCCAGGGCCCCAGGTTTTGAGCCTTACAGTTCTGATAATAGGGATATGCAAAAGTTAGAGATTGCCACGTCTTTGTATCTTCTCTTTTACTTGTGGGTTTGAAGACAGTAGGTGGGGACTGTAGTGCACTGTTAAATACTAGTGAGAAGCTAGGTGGCGGTGGTGAATGCCTTTAATCCCAGCACTTGGGAGGCAGAGCCAGGCAGATCTCTGTGAGTTCAAGGCCAGCCTGGTCTACAGAGTGAGAACCAGGACAGGCACCAAAACTACACGGAAAAACCCTGTCTCAAAAAACACAAAACACAAAACCAAACAAACAAAAATGCTAGTGAGAATTACTCAGGGGCTATAATAACCATAGGATTTCATAGTGGCAAAGTGCTGCTAGTCATGGTGGAAAGAGCAGAGATAATGAAATCAGATTGGTGTGGATGGCATTAGGCAAGCCAACTGAAGCTCAATCCTACATTTGACCTCAGAATTTTCATATCTAGAAATATTGTGATGTAACGTTCATAAAATGGAATACTTTGTGTTCTGAAAAATCATGGTAAGTTATCTTTCTGATCAATACTTTGCATGACCAGAGGATATAAACACGAGCATTTAGCTTCAGTTTTGTTGTTTGTGAGATGGGACTATAGTGGGGAATAATGAGGCCATATATGGAGCAACGCCTAGCAGGTAGCAGGGAGTCCTAGTAAATACAAGGTTTACCATTGTCGTCATCGTCTTTTACAATTCCTTAATTTGAAGTGGATCACACCAAAACACAGTGACAGACATCCCTTTCCCTACTTGACTGGCAGTCATTCAGATCTTTTGGATAAATTCTTATGAAAGAATAAAATGAATCACTTTAATTGTATTTTCAATCAAATGACTAGGCTTGGAAAAACTGCCCTTTAAAAACAAGAAACAAAGAATTTTCCAGACAAATAAGTTGAGAAAGCATACCATTAGATTTTTTTTAATGTGAAAGGAAATTAAATTGAGAGGATGCTAAACATTGATACAAATGAATATTAAACTATAAAACTTGCTAGTTAAGATAAATAAACAAACACATAGGGAACACCATAGTGCTGTTAGATAGAATTAGTGAATTACTTTTAATTCTAGAATTAAAAGATAAAAGCATTTAAAACAGCTAAACCTGTATGTTAATGGATAAGAATAGAAAGAGATGTAAAAATGATAAAAATAACAAAATGAGTGTTTGGGCAAAATAAAAGAGGAAAACTTTATGTGTGATTGGAATTGTACTCTATCAGGTTAACATACACTGTTATTAAAGCCAACACTTGCTAGCCTGGGCACACTCAGTATTTTCAGCAACTCTACATATGCCTCTTCTCAGCCATTATTTATGACAATTTCTTCTGGTTGTTACTTTTATACTATAAAGCTACTTTTCTTTCCTTTATTCCAAACTCTGTCAGGGGGAGCTACCACCTTGACTCAGAATGTGCAAATATTAAAATGCCCTGGAGTAAAAGCATCTTTTACCTTAAGTTTCATATTAGTTTGAAGATCTGGATTACCAAAAGGTCTTTTGTACAGGTTAGAAAGTAATGATTTTTTTCTTTTGGAGAAATGTAGCTTTTAATTTTTCATTTACAAGTGTGAGAGTATAAAAATAAAGGGGACGTCACAACATATGGAGTCATGTGGGCTAGAAAATGGGTATGGAATTGACTCCCAGGCTCTCTGTGTGACTTACCAGTTGCACTTCCGCTGTATCGCAGATTCTCTTCTATTATATTTATTTTACTGTCTTGTGTATATATATATGTATGTTCACCATGAGTATGCCTGGTGTCCACAGAGGCCAGAAAAGGAAATCAGGTCCCCTGGGACTAGATTTACAGATGGCTGTGACCCACCATGTGAGTGCTGTGAAACTGAACTTGTGTGCTCTACAAGAGTAACAAGTACTCTTCACCGCTGAGCCAGCTCTCCAACCCCCACATCAAAGACTCTTTAAATGGAAATTCCAAGTGGCTTCTATGGGATGGACCACAAAGGAATAACAAATAGCTCCAACCATGCTCATCTTGGCCACCAGAACCTTCTCTTATCAGTCTCACAGTAACTTTCCAGCCTTTTCTGCTTTAGTGTTGGAGTTTCTGAGTTATAAACTGGAAGGCTTGTGGTGGTGTTGTGTTCCCCCAAATATTGTGTACCCTAATAAACTTATCTAGGGTCAGAGAACAGAAAAGCCACTAGATACTTAGGATAGGCAGTGGTAGCACACGCCTTTAATCCTAGCATTCCAGAGGCAGAAATCCATCTGTTCAAGGA
>CABHPH010151048.1:5156-24077 GCA_902168325.1 Peromyscus nudipes | reverse complement strand
AGCTGAGAGCCATTCGGATATGAGGACACAGAGGCTTCTAGTCTGAGAAAACAAGATCAGTTGAGAAATTGGCCAGGTGAGGTTAGCTGTGGCTTGTTCTGTCTCTCTGATCTTCCAGTGTTCACCCCAATACTTGGCTCCAGGTTTGTTTTATTAATAAAGACTCTTTAAGATTCATGCTACAAAGGCTTATTGTACTAGCACATCATCCCTCCTATTGTGATCTCATTAAAAGCTATTGAATTAAGGAGTGTAGGGTAAGAGATATACCAAGCAAGATCTCATTCCAGGCAGTGGGAGCTCAGAGGACCAAGTGGCAAATTCATCTTGGACTCTTTAAGAAAGAGTTGTGAACAGGAAGAGGAAGATGGGCCTGGACCCCTAGAGGTCCAGAGGAGAAGAGGGGAACAGGCTGGTGGAGAGAGACATATGAAACTTCATATCTGTGTTTTAATGAATTCCTAGAGCATGGCTGACATCCAGATTTGTGATGCTGGCATGTGCAGAGTGCAAGGCTTTGAGGCACAGGCTGGGGAAAACTATCCCTAACAACAAATCAGAGCCACAAGGATTCAAGGCAAGCTTCCAGTGGGCCAGCAGTTACCCTTACTGGGTGGTTAGCCTCAGTCTCTGTGACCATGTGTGTGCACACTGATATGGCTCTTTATACTCGAGTGTATAGCTAGAAACTCTAATTTCTTTTTGGCTTCTCAATAAGCACCATCCTTTACTGAAGATGAAAATTAAAATAGATAATTCCATATGCTGGAGAGTATTATTCAGAGTTTTCTAGAGGTACAGATTTATAGAATGAATCTATCATCTATCATCTATCATGTATGTATGTATGTATGTATGTATGTATGTATGTATGTATCTATCTATCTATCTATCTGCAGAGGAGAGAGAGAGAGAGAGAAAGAGGAGAGAGGGGGGGCTAGGATTTTGAAACCTCAAAGCCCACCCCTACCCTAGTAATATGCCTCCTCCAAAATATCTACACCTCCTAATTCTTCCTCAAATAGTTCCACCAACTAGGGACCACACATTCAAATATATAAGCCTATGGGGACCACTCTCATTCAAAGCACCAAGTTCCAGTCCATAGGCTTGTAGCTATATCATAATGCAACATTCATTTAATCAAACTTCAAAAGTCCCCATAGTCTTTCATAGTCTCAAGATGGTCATAAGTCCAAAGTCTCTTCTGAGACTTATGGTGAACTTTTAATTGTAACTCCTATAAAATAAAAAATAAAATTACCTATTTTAATATACAATGATACAAAATATGTGCTACCATCCCAAAAGAGAGGAATAGGAGCATAGTGAGGAAATACTGGATCAAAGCAAAATCCTGAAAGACACTCTGAATCTTGTATCTTTATGATTGATGTCAAAGGTCTTAGATGGCTTTTTGAATCTTGTACTCCTTCCAGCTTTGTTGACTGCAACACAGTTTTCTTTCTTGGGCTTATTCCACTTCCTATATGTAGCTCTTCTTGGTAGGAATCCTATGGCTCTGGCATCTCCAACATGTTGGGTCTCCATTGCTATCCAAGCTTTACCTTCACAGCTTCACACAATGGCCTTTCCAGGCCTTCATGAAGAGATTCCCCTGCCACACACCTGGCCTTATTAACTTTTCTTAACCATAGAGGAAGATTCTACAATCTCTTTACTCCTGTATCCATCATGACTCTAGAGCCATAACCTTGTGACTGAAGCTGCCATGTTCTGTTGCCTGCTTGGGATGGAGTCTGGTCCTCCCCATGAGTTACATTTACATAAACTTGTTTTGTTTATACTTTCCTTTATTACATAAGGTTTCATTTTATTCTAGGGGCATTTTCTTTTCACAAATTACAGGATTAGTTAGGTGGGGGTCTCACCTGAGGGCAACACCCCCTTTACTCCCTTTCTTTCACTCATCTCCTTTAGCACAAATGAAAGCTTCAACATTAAATTTCCTGGTGCTGTTTCTTCTCAAATTGTACATTTTATATTTCTCCCCCTACCCTTCCCCTTTTTGTAGATTGTAGATTTGCATAAGGGTTGTCACTAATAACACATGACAGAGTCAATACTAGATTGTCTTGAAATTTCCTCTGCCAATGATATGAGTCTAAAAATTTTCAATTTATTCTTACAAGAGCAAAAGGGAGTCATATTATATAGCCAAAATATCACAAAAATGGTCTATAGCCCAGTTCCTAATATTGTTCCTGTTTGAAACCTTTTGAGCCAGGCCTCCACAGTCCACACTGTTGTCAGCACCCCTGCCCCACTTTAGTCTATCCCCATTTCTAAGTGTCAGCTTGAACACCTAGAAAGACATTCTTCTCAGAACCCCCAATATACACCTGACAGAATCTCAAAAGCACTCCCTACCACACTCTCCTGAGAACCAGAGAGTGCAACAGAAACCAATGAATGGAATAACCACTGAACATAGACATGACCAGATATCAAGATGTGGATTTACAATCATCCCAAATCTAGATTCTTGGACATTAGTGTAAAAACACAATCAATAACAGCCAGGACAACAGCCAGACAATATGTCTCCACTAAACCCCAGCAACTCTGCTACAGTAAACCCCGAGAAATGCAATATCACTGAAGAACAAGATAAGGATTGCACAATAGCCTTTATGAATATGTTAGAGGTCTTTAAACAAGAAATGAATAAATCCACTAATGAGCTCTATGAAAACACCAACAAAAATGGAATGGAATGAAAAAAAACAGCTCAAGATATGAAAGTAGAAGTAGAAGTAATAAAAACCCAAACTGAGGGAAAATTGGAAATGAAAAATTTAGGAACTCAAATAGGAACATCAGAGGAAGCCTCAACAACAGAATACAAGAGATGGGAAGAAGGAATCTCAGGCATGAAGACAAGATAGAAGAAATGGATGTTTAGATTAAAGAAAATGATAAATCTAAAAATATCAGGCACAAAACATCCAGGAAATTGGGGACACTATTAAAAAACCAAATCTATGAATACTAGGAATAGAAGGAGAAGAAACCCAAGTCAAAGGCACATAAAATATTTTCAACAAAATCACAGAAGAAAATTGTAAACATACAAAAGGAGGTGCCTATTAAGGTACAAGAAGCATACAGAACATCAAATAGAATGGACCAGAAAAGAAATTTTCCATGGCACATAGTAATCAAAATATTAAATGTACAGAACAAAGAGGAAATATTAAAGTCTTCAAGGGAAAAAGAACAAATAACATAAAAAGGCAGACCTATTAGAATAACTCCTAGCTTCCTGACTTTCATTGAACAGTCTAAAAGCCAAAAGTGTCAGTGCAGATGTGCTACAAATTTTTAGGAGAGCACAGATACCAGCCTAGACTATACCCAGCAAGATTTTTAATAATGATAGATGGAGAAAGATATTCATGATAAAATCAAA
The DNA here is from genome assembly GCA_902168325.1 of Peromyscus nudipes. NCBI lineage: Eukaryota > Metazoa > Chordata > Mammalia > Rodentia > Cricetidae > Peromyscus > Peromyscus nudipes. The sequence continues at coordinate 20,644 of CABHPH010151048.1, read as the reverse complement.
TTAAAACAGTACCTATCTACAAATTCAGCCCTACAGAAAGCACTAGAAGGAAAATTTCAACCTGAAGATGTTAGCTACACCTGAGAAAACATAGGGAATAAGTAACACCAGACCAGAAAATCATATGGGGGTTGGTAAACCCATACCACGACAGCAAGTAACAGAATCAACAAGGACTACTCATTGATATTCAATAACCATGGTCTCAATTCACCAATAAAAAGATACAAACTAATGGACTTGAAAGCAGGACCATCCTTAAGCTGCATTGAAGAACCATATGATAACATCAAGGATAGACTTTGCCCCAGAGTGAGGGGATGAAAAAATATATTCCATGCAAATGGCCCTAATAAGCAAGTCAGGGTAGCTATTTTAAAACCTACAAAATAAACTTCATCAGATGAGATAAGGAAGAACAGTACGTACTCATCAAAGGAAAATCCACCCAGAGAATATTGCAGTTCTTAACATCAAAATATATAATATAAAAAAATTAATAAAACAAAACAAAAATCTATAGTGTGATGAATTTTGCTGTAGTTAAAGTCAGAAAATGATTCTGGGGAAAGCTGTACCTATCTACTTTTAAACACAGTATAGTTGGATTTGTTTCTCTGGTCCTGCCAGACCCCCACAGTCCCATGGCCCACTTACAAAATAATCACTCAGAAGCTTATATTATTTATAACTGCTTGGCCATTAGCTCAAGCTTATTACTGGCTAGCTCTTACACTTAAATTAACCCACAATTTTTATCTATGTTTAGCCATGTGGCTTGTTACCTTTTCTCAGTTTTGCCTTGACATCTTGCTTTCTCGGTGTCTGGCTGATGACTCCTGACTTATCCCTTCCTCTTCTCAGAATTCTCCTCTGCTCACCCCGCCTATACTTCCTGCCTGGCTACTGGCCAATCAGTGTTTTATTTATTAATCAATCAGAGCAACACATATTCACAGCATACAAAATGACATCCCACAGCACTTCCCCTTTTCTGTCTAATCAAAAAGGAAGGTTTTAACTTTAACGTAGCAAAATTGCACATAACAAAACAGTTATCAAGAAAGAATTACAGTTATAATATCTAGTCTATTTGTATTCGGCAAAATTAAAGAAAATATTCTATCTATCCTATATTTGTGATTCTGAAATTCCATATCTAATTTATCTTTTATCATAACCAAGGAAAATTATAACTATCTAATCTTCAACTACATCAAAGACCCCAGAAGGACATAATATTATCTAAGTAAACAGGAAATGCATTGTAAGCAACTTACAAAATTCTGGAAATGACAGAGACAGCTGCCTGCCTGGACAGTAGTCATCTAAGCTCCTCTGCAATGTTGAGGCATCCATCTTCAGCCTATAGGCCTAGAGTCTCTCAGTTACTTATAGTGGTATTCTATTTGTACTGAAATGTGATTTTATTTGTATGTTAATAAATAAAGTTGCCTAGAGGTCAGAGCTATTAGCAAGCCATAGCGAAAGCCAGGGCGGTGGTGGTCCACGCCTTTAATCCCAGCACTTGGTAAGCAGAACTAGGTAGATCTCTGTGTGTTCAAGAATACAGCCAGCATTGGAGACACACGCCCTTAATCTCAATACCAACCATAGAAGACTTAGGAGGTCTGTACAGAGAGGCAGCGACGAGGCAGTCACGTAGTTGGGTTTACAACCAATGAGAAGGCAGAACGGAACTCTTATTTAAAGACGAACACACAGGGAGTAGTTCCTTTTCGGAGAGGTCTCTTGGCGGGAGAGGCTAGCTGGCGGAAAGTGGTAAGATTCTTAGCTCTGACCTCTTGGGCTTTCATTCTTACATTGGCTCTGTGTTTCTTATTTAATAAGGCGGTTGGTTACATCTACAGTTACTTCTCTCCGTGTCCTGTAGAATATCTGGCAGTCTCTGTGAAGCAGGAACCTGAAGGACCATCTTGCCTTGCAAAGTTCAGTGGTCACCTTCCTATGGGTCCTACATGTCCAGTTGATACAACATTTTTTCAAGCAGTCCAGACAAGAACAGTTTCTTGCTCAAATGGTTATTTTTGCCAAGAAGAAGATAAACTCCATATGGAGTGTCTTCGATGCCCATCTTCCTCTTTGAAGTAAATTAGTGCTGCCAGGAGCAGATATGTCTCATTGTCCAGAAAGTCTAAATTTTTATAACATTTTAAATGCCATATTCTGTAGGTCTTTGAAGTGTTTGAAATATATCTATATGTATACCTAGAAAACTTAACTAACATGATTACAAGTGTGATTATCATAGATGACTAATTATTAATCTGTGTTTCTTAATTGCATTACAATTTTAAATGAGCTGCAAAACATACCTTAAACAAGAGTAGAAATATATATACAGCATAACAAAATTAACTCTAATTTTGTATCAATAAACTAAAATCCATAGTAATGTAAAACATTTTAAACAAGTTTTTGCTCTTTAAAAGTGGATTCAATAATCTACCCTTTTATCCTATCATATCTATATCTTACATTTCTAAATCATATACCCATTTCTTCTTTTAAAAAGAAATTAACTATGACCAATAACAATTTGTAACCAACAACCTAAACAAAGACAAACATCCATAATCCATTTTTTGGGAATGTGGACATAGTGTCCTAGACTACTTCCTGCTAATTTAGGGCACTGGTAGTCTTATGGAGATACAAAGAAAATTTTAGGATTATGGTCAAGTCCTGACTGGAGTAGTCTGTGATGTTGTATTCTCTGAACTAGTTGTTTTGAAGCTGTTCTGGATATTGGGTCATCTGGAGACCTCTCAGGGGGTCTTGGCTGATCAAACCATATTAGCCGGGAAGCAATCCACAGGTTCTCATCTTCTGTGGAAACAAAAGCAGAGCTTATTTTCCAAAGCAATGTATCCTTAGACATAAATTTTGAAATCAAGATACCTTTAATATATATATTGGTTTAACTGAGCAGCTTTTACAATCAAATGTCTTTCTGCAGTTAAAAATCCCAAAGACAACATATCCAGACTCTCTGTGTGATTTCCATCTTTAAGTGGCTTATTTTTTATATTACTTTTATTGTCTCTTTAAAGACTTTATTTTTTTAAATTATGTATTTCTTTATATAACTGCATATACTCCTTTTCCTCTCTCTTCCAAGCCTACATATATTTTTACATATAATGTAAACCATCTAGAGATTTATTTCATCTGAATCTGTTTTTTTGTGAATCTGTTGCATTAAATTACAGCATGACTAGGACTGAAATGGCAGCTTTGGCTGCTGGCTCCACCTATATAATTTTCTCAACATGGAAGAGGTAATTCACCTCCAGCTCTAGGATCCATGCTCTCCACTGACTCTGGGAGGCAGTGGGTTCATGCCTCCATCCAGCAGTGTATAGCCCAGAAACTTTTTTTTTGGTTTTTTTTTTTTGTTTTTTTGAGACAGGCTTTCTCTATGTAGCTTGGCACCTTTCCTGGAGCTCACTTGGTAGCCCAGGCTGGCCTCGAACTCACAGAGATCTGCCTGGCTCTGCCTCCCGAGTGCTGGGATTAAAGGCGTGCCAACGCCCGGCGAAACTTTTTTTTTGTAGTAGCAAAAGCTAAATCCACCATGTAGCATACTTCATTGCTTGGAGATACCTCTGTATACCACAACGGGAATCTGCCATGCTGCTTAGCTCAACCCACATGCCATGAACCTGCCATAATGTAGCTCATGGCTTGCCTGAGTGACACATTTTGGAAGCTGTTTTTACCTCTGTTTTAGAATCTTTTTTTTTTTTAATTTTCTCAGGTTTATGTAGATCAATGCCCAATGGTGAGTGCCAAATGTAGCTGGAAGTTTTCTTGTGTCCTGCCTGGTCCTGCAGCAGCTCAGACCCAAGTAAACTCACAAAGGCTTATATCAATTACTTATTGCATGGCCATGTCCTATAGCTCAAATTTCTTGCTAGCTGGTTTTTACAACTAAACTCAGTGCATTTCTATTAATCTATATGTTGCCTCATGTTCTGTGGCTTTACCTGTGTGCTATTACATGCTGCTCCCTGGATGGCAGGATGGCATCTACCCTCTTTGCTTTTCTTCTTCCTGTCTCTCTCTTAGATTTTTTGCCTGAATATATCCTGACTTGCCATAGGCTAGAACAGCTTCTTTATTAACCAATCATAGCAACACATATTCATAGCACACAGGATGACATCCCACAGCAATGTAGAGATGTCCATTTACATAAGTCATCGAAGGGAACACGGTGTAAAGAGGTGGAATGGTGGGAGATCCAGTGGGACCAATGTTTTTAGATTTTTTTTGCTAAGTTATTAAAAAGCTTATTCTTCTTTGATGTTTGTTTTATAATCCTGAAGCTTAGCTATTTTCGTTATTGCTGTTTATTTATTCCAGACTTCCAATGTATTACACCATTTGGCCTCAACTCTATTACATGGCAAGTACTTGCATAATTTATTAACCTCCCATATAAGCATGACTCATCAAAGGAAATGTCAGTAACTCCAATATTCACACACACACACACACACACACACACACACACACACACACACAGAGAGAGAGAGAGAGAGAGAGAGAGAGAGAGAGAGAGAGAGAGAGAGCTGAAAATTATGTTCATCTCTTTGCCTGAATTTCAGGACTTGGTGAGATTTCAGTGAAACGTCTTAGGAAGAAATTTTCATTTTTGAACAGTTTTTACTTGGATTTTATTTTCAGGAGTAAAGAAAAGGAAAAAAAATAAGGAAAATCAGAATGTTCTTTGTAGTAAATGTGCAACAAGGCTTAAATATGAGAAGTAACTATTAGATGTGGTGGCTTTTGTCCAGAATCTCAGCAATTGGGAAGCTGAGGCAGAGGGATTATGAGTTCAAGGCCATCCTGGCCTATGCAGTGGGTTCAAAGGCAGCCTGAGACATCAACTATATACATACATACATACATACATGGGTGGGTGGATATGAACATATTCCTCCTCACAGATACCACCTGGTCACAGAGGCTTTGGCATCACTGAACCCAGCCAGTACCAGAATATGCATAGGATAAACTGCTTCTGATCACCCAGAGAGTTCATATCTTTGCTCCTAATGACTTCTGAGGGAAGACTCTGGTCAACTGGCATTGGAGTTCAGAGCTAAGGCCCCAGACCAGGCATACCTAGAATTTGACTTCTCCTGTAATCAGCTATGGATGCCAGGCTGCACAGTAGTTAAGGAATATGGGACAGTCCTGTTTATGAAATGCAATAAGTAAAAATAATGCCCTGAGGAGACTGCAACTGTTCCCTGAGACAGAGCCTGCCAACACCCGATTGGACTAAGAGGTGAGTCTTTATCCTCACACCCGAACACCCCAGCCCCTAGGCTTTGGTCCCAAGGGCACAACCCTGTGCCCCTACATCACCATGCATTGCAGTTCCAGTTTCAGGCCAGTTGGCAGGCAGACCTCCTGCACATGGGTCAGACTACCACCATCCCCCATCAGACCCTGTAACCCAAGCCCCACCTCCCTTAAAGAAATTGAGGAAAAGTCAAACAAAAAAATGGGAAGAAATCAGTAAATTCCTTAAAGAAAGCCAATAGAAAGCAATTAAACAAGTGAGGGAAACAGTTCAATATTTCAAAACTGAAATCGAGAATATAAAGAAGACACAAACTGAAGGAATGCTGGAAGTGGAAAATAAGTAAATGAACAGGAACTACAGATGCAAACATAACTAATAGAATGCAAGAGATGAGGGAGCAGATCTCTGGCATTGAAGATACAATAGAAGAAATAGATTCATCAGTCAAAGAAAACAGTAAAGCCAACAAAGTCATAACACAAAATGTCCAGGAAATTTGGGACACCATGAAAAGATCAAACCTAAGAATAATAGGGATAGAAGAAGGAGAAGAATACCAATTCAAAGGCACCAAAAATATATTCAACAAAATCATAGAAGAAAACTTTCCCGACCTAAAGAAGGAAATGCCTGTAAAAATACAAGAAGGTTACAGAACACCAAATAGACTGGATCCAAAAAAAGTCCCCTTGCCACATAATAATCAAACCACTAAACATACAGAATAAAGAATAAAATATTAAGAGCTGCAAAGGAAAAAGGCCAAGTAACATATAAAGGCAGACCCATCAATGGAGACTCTAAAAGGCAGAAGGACCTGGACAGACATTATGTAGACACTAAGTGACCATGGATGCCAACTCAGACTATAATACCCAGCAAAACTCTCAATCAACATAGACAGAGTAAACAAAATATTCCATGATAAAACCAGATTTAAACAATATCTGTCCACAAATCCAGCCCTACAGAAAGCACTACAAGGAAAAATCCAACTTAAGGAAGTTAGATACACCCATGAAAACACAGGCAATAGATAGTCCCACACCAACAAATACCAAAGAAGGGCAACATACAACACTACCACCAAAAAATAACAGGAATTAAACAATAACTGGTCATTAATATCCATTAATATCAATAGTCTCAATTCACCTATAAAAAAGATACAAGGTAACAGAATGGATATGAAAACAAGATCCATCCTTCTGCTACATATAAGAAACACAACTCAACTTCAAAGACAGACACTAACTCAAAATAAAAGGCTGGGAAAAGATCTTCCAATCAAATGGATTTAAGAAGCAAGCTGGTGTAGCTATCCTAATATCTAATAAAATAGACTTCAAACTAAAATCAATTGAAAGAGATCAGAAAGGACATTACATATTTATCACAGGGAAAATCCACCAACATGAAGTCTCAATTCTGAACATTTATGCCCCAAATACAAGGGCACCCATATTTGTAAAAGAGACATTACTAAAGCTGAAATTGCACATCAAACCCTATACACTAGTAGTGGGAGACTTCAACATCCCACTCTCACCAATAGACAGGTCTGCCAGACAGAAACTTAACAGAGAAATAAGGGAACTAACAGACATTATGACTCAAATGGACTTAATAGTTATCTACAGAATATTCCACCCTAACACAAAGGAATATACCTTCTTTTCAGAACCCCATGGAACCTTCTCTAAAATCAACCACATGCTTGGTCACAAGGCAAATCTCAACAGACACAAAAAAATTGAAATAACCTATTGTATCTTACCAGACCACCATGGCTTAAAGTTAGATTTCAACAACAACAAAAATTACAGAAAGCCTATAATCTCATGGAAACTGAATAATGCCCAATTGAATCACCAATGGGTCAAGGAAGAAATAAAGAAAGAAATTAAAGATTTCCTAGAATTCAATGAAAATGAATGTACCCAAATTTATGGGACACCATGAAAGCAGCACTGAGAGGAAAATTAATAGCGCTAAATGCCCACACAAAGAAGATGGAGAAATCTCACACTAGTGACTTAACAGCACAACTGAAAGCTCTAGAACAAGAAGAAGAAAACTCACCCAGGAAAAACAGATGCCAGGAAATAATCAAATTGAGGGCTGAAATCAATAAAATTGAAACAAAGAGAACAATACAAAGAATCAATGAAACAAAGAGTTGGTTCTTTGAGAAAATCAACAAGATAGACAAACCCTTATCCAAATTAACCAAAAAGCAGAGAGAGAGAGCATCCAAATTAACAAAATCAGAAATGAAAAGGGAGATATAACAACAGACAATGATGAACTCCAGAGAATCATCAGATCATACTTCAAAAACCTATACTCCACAAAATTGGAAAATCTGAAAGAAATGGACAATTTTCTGGATAGGTACCACATACAAAAGACAAATCAAGACCAGATAAACTATTTAAATACACCAATAACTCCTAAGGAAATAGAAACGGTCATTAAAAGTCTTCCAACCAAAAAAAGGCCAGGGCCAGATGGTTTCAGGAAAGAATTCTACCAGATTTTCAAAGAAGAACTAATACCAATACTCTTCAAATTGTTCCACAACATAGAAGCAGAAGGAACATTACCAAACTCTTTTTATGAGGCTACAATTACCCTGATACCCAAACCACACAAAGATGCAACAAAGAAAGAGAATTACAGACCAATTTCCCTCATGAACATTGATGCAAAAATACTCAATAAAATACTGGCTAACTGAATCCAGGAACACATCAAAAAAAATTATCCACCATGACCAAGTAAGCTTCATCCCAGGGATGCAAGGATGGTTCAACATATGAAAATCTGTCAGTGTAATACAACATATAAACAAACTGAAAGAAAAAAAACACATGATCATCTCATTGGATGCTGAAAAAGCCTTTGACAAAATCCAACACCCCTTCATGATAAAGGTTCTAGAGAGATCAGGAATATAAGGAAGATACCTAAACATAATAAAGTCAATTTGCAGCATGCCAATAGCCAACATCAAAATAAATGGAGAGAAACTCAAAGTGATTTCTCTAAAATCAGGAAAAAGACAAGGCTGTCCACTCTCCCTATATTTATTCAATATAGTACTTGAAGTTCTAGGTAGAGCAACAAGACAACAAAAGGAGATCGAGGGGATACAAATTGGAAAGGAAGAAGTCAAACTTTCACTATTTGCAGATGTATATATAAGTGACCACAAAAATTCTACCAGGGAACTCCTACAGCTGATAAACTCCTTCAGTAAGATGGCAGGATATAAGATTAACTCAAAAAAATCAGTAGCCCTCCTATATACAAATGATAAAAGGGCTGAGAAAGAAATCAGAGAAACATCACCCTTTACAATAGCCACAAATAATATAAAATACCTTGGGGTAACTCTAACTAAGCAAGTGATAGACCTGTATGATAAGAACTTTAAGTCTCTGAAGTAAGAAATTGAAGAAGATATCAGAAAATGGAAAGATCTCCCATGCTCATGGATAGGTAGAATTAACATAGTAAAAATGGTAATCATACCAAAAGCAATCTACAGATTCAATGCAATCCCCATCAAAATCCCAACACAATTCTTCACAGACCTAGAAAGAACAATACTCAACTTCATATGGAAAAACAAAAAACCCACGATAGCTAAAGAATCCTGTACAATAAAGCAACCTCTGGAGGCATCATGATCCCTGACTTTAAGCTCTACTATAGAGCTACAGTAATAAAACAAGCTTGGTACTGGCATAAAAACCGACATGTGGACCAATGGAATTGAATTGAAGGCTCTGACATTAATCTGCACACCTATGAACATATAATTTTCGACAAAGAAGCCAAAAGTGTACCATGGAAAAAAAAAAGCATCTTCAACAAATGGTGCTGACATAACTAGATGTTAACATGCAGAAGATTGCAAATAGATCCATATCTGTCGCAATGCACAAAACTAAGTCCAAGTGGATCAAAGATCTCAACATAAATCCAGTTATACTGAACTTGATAGAAGCAAAAGTAGGGAGAAGTCTTGAACACATTGGCGCAGGAGACCACTTTCTAAATATAACACCAGTAGCATGGACACTGAGAGCAACAATTAATAAATAGGACCTCTTGAAGCTGAGAAGCTTTTTTAGAGCAAAGGACACAGTCAATAAGACAAAACGACAGCCTACAGAATGGGAAAAGGTCTTCACCAACCCCACATCTGACAGAGGGCTGATCTCCAAAATATATAAATAACTCAGAAAGCTAGACTTCAAAACACTGAACGATCCAATTAAAAAATAGGCTACAGAGCTTAACAGAGAATTCTCAACAGAAGAATCTCAAATGGCTGAAAGGCATTTAAGGGATTGCTCAACATCCTTAGTCATCAGGGAAATGCAAATCAAAATGACTGTGAGATAGCACCTTACACCTGTCAGAATGGCTAAGATCAAAAACACTGAAGACAGCTCATGTTGGAAAGGATGTGTAGCAAGGGGAACACTCTTCCACTGTTGGTGGGAGTGCAAACTTGTACAGCCACTCTGGAAATCAGTATGGCAGATTCTCAGAAAATTGGGAATAAGTCTTCCTTAAGACCCAGCTATACCGCTCTTGGGCATATACCGAAGGAATGCTCAATCTTACCACAAGGACACTTGCTCAACTATGTTCATATCAGCATTAATTGTAATAACAAAAACCTAGAAACAATCTAGATACCCCTCAACTGAAGAATAGATAAAGAAAATGTGGCACATATACACAATGGGGTACTACTCAGCAGTAAAAAACAATGATATCATGAAATTCACAAGCAAATGGATGGAACTAGAAAATATCATCCTTAGTGAGGTAACCCAGAATCAGAAGGACAAACATGGTATGTACTCACTCACAAGTGGATACTAGATGTAGGGCAAGGGATGGCCAGACTGTAGCCCATGGCAGGGACACATGTATAGCCCAGCAAAGCAGAAGTAGATGGGATCTGCTTGAGTGGGCTGGGAGTTAGGGGGGTAGCGGAGGGCAAGGAATGGGGAGTGAGAACATAGGGAAATGGGAGGGCCGAGCTGGAGTGGGGATAGAGTGGGAGAGTAGGGAAGGAAAGACCGTGATAGATGAAGACATCATGGGAGTGGGAAGAGGCAAGTTTCCAGGGAAGCTCTCAGGAATCCACAGGGATAAACCCACCTTGGACTGCTGGCAGTAATCGAGGGAGTGCCTGGACTGGTCTACTCTGGTGACCAGTCTAGTGAATGCCCTGACTGTCATCATAGAGCCTTTATCTAGTGACTGATGGAGGCGGATGCAGGGATCCAGGTCTGGGCTCCAGGCTGAGCTCCGGGAATCCAGTCAATGGGAGAAAGGAGGGAATCCAGGGTGGGGATGCCGAGACCATGATAGGAAGACTTGCAGAGATGACCGGACACACTGGTGGAGACCCTTGAACTGTGGACTAGTGGCTGTGGAGCCCCCATAGGACTGGACTAGATTCTCTGGATACAGGAGACAGTTGTTTAGCTCAAACTGTTTGGGGGACACCTGGGTGGGGGGATTGGGATCTATCCCTGGTGCATGGCAGGCTTTTGGGAGTCCGGTGCCTGTTGTGTGGCACCTTGTGCAGCCTTGGTTCGGTGGGGAGGGACTTGGATCTGCCTGGGCTCGGTGTGCCAGGCTCTGCTGACTCCCCATGGGAGACCTTGATTTGGAGGATGTGGAGATGGGGTGGCTGGGGAAGGAGGGCTAGGGGGTGGGAGGAGGGAGGAAGTGGGATCTGTGGGTGGTATACAGGGTAAGTAGAAAATTTCTTAATAAGAAAAAAATGGGAAAAAAGTGAAAAAAAATACCCTGAAACATCTTTCGGCAGGTGGTAAGAATTTTGCAGAGAATGTCCTGTGTCTTTGAGATGCCACCTTAGGGACATTACTCCCTGGTGTTAGATATGAGGACATGATATGGCTGGGAGGAGTCTCAGGAGACTGAATTACACTCACACATTCCAACATTCCTGACAAGACTGAAGTGACAGAAGCTGTAGCTGAGCCATAAATGGAAAAAGGGAATTTTTGAAGTCATGGAAGGTACACTGAAATTACAAAAGTCCTGCCTTCCATGTCCTTTACATATGTGTCTCTAATGGTTTGAATGAGAATGGCCAATTTGGTTCATATATTTGAATGCTTAGACCTCAGTCTGTGGAAACTATCTGGGAAGAATTAGGAGGTGTACCTTAGTGAGGTGTGTATCACTGGGGGCATTTTTTAAGTTTTCCTAGTTTTCTCTCTGTCTTGTGCTTGTGGATCAAGATGTAAGAGATAGGATCTCTAGCCATGCCCCCATGACTCTGCATGTGCTGGCAAGACCCTTAGTCATTTCCGGGGCCATATGTCCTACATAATCCATGTGCTGTGTGGTCATGTAATTTGCATGCAGCATGATCACGTAATCTATGCAAATGCATGGCGTACCTATGTAAGCCCATATGCACATGTGTGGGAGAGTCCATAAAAGGCAGATCCCATGTACCCTCCCCTCTCTTTCCACACATGTCTTCCAAATAGGCCTAAGCATGTTCTTTTCTGTCCTTTCTCCTAATAAATTCTTAGAGTGGGTTTTGTTGTGCCTCATGACTTTTTCTCACAGGGTAAACAGTGCCACATAAAACTAACAGTAAACCCTCAGTTACTGCAACAGTAGCACGCTTGCCTGCCTGCTGCCATGCTTCCCACCACAATGGTCATGGACTTTCTAACCCTCTGCAACCATAAGCCCCAAATTAAACATTTTCTTTTATTAGTTACCTTGGTCACGGAGTTTTGCCATTGCAATAAAAAAGTGACTGTGACAATGCCTTTGACAAAGAAAAGCATAAACCTAACAAAAGGATGTATAACATTAAACAATCAAAGCATTAGGTGAGTTATGATCACGTGACTCTAGATGATGGGTAGTATCTGGAAACATATGAATAGAGCAAGTGCGAGGAAGGAAAGCCAGCAACTGCAGACATCAGAAACATGCCTCTGCTTCCGTGTCCATTCACAGGCACCACCCTGAATCCAGCTGTGGCTGTTTATTCTTTGGTGCTGTTCACCTTTTTCTAAATATTTCCTGGTACAGAATTTAAAACGATCCCAGGGTGTGAAGAGAAAGGGGTCTTTCTTCATTTCTGGGACCTGTCTCAGCATGGAGGTATATCCATGTGAAGTCCTGGGGACAAGGGAACTTCATAGCCTGGGGCAGACAATGCTGGTGAGACCAAAGAGACACCTGCTCCATGTCTGACCTACAGCAACTTGCTGTTGCCTATATATACAGAACAAAGTATTGAACTGCTGAAAAATAGACACACACACACACACACACACACACACACGTGTGTGTGTATATATATAGCTTGCTAATTCTGTCAGTACAATTAACTTTATGCCAGGTCAAAACCTAATAAAACTGACAAACTTATCAAACCATCAGTTAACTTGGGCACCAGAGAGATCGTGGGGTGTGTATGAGCTGTGCTGTTAGGGTGTAAGAATGCCAGGACCCTTGTTTCCAGTTATGTGGCACAGAGCAGGTAACTGGCTCTCACAGAAAGAGAACTAATAGTGCCTTGCTCTGAAAGTGGACTTGAAGGAGACAGGATGTCTATGCACAGGACTGAAGACACAGGCCAACTTCCAACCACTTAACAACCCTAAAATCAAACTGTAATTTGCTTGGCATCACCACCCCACAACCAGTGTCAGCCCACAGGCCCAGAACTCTGTGTATGAATGCTGATTGCATCACTCCATCCAAAACTGCTCAGCCCCACCCTTTTCTACAGCCCACAGTGTGGTAACATTTTGGGGTTTCATGTTTTTGACTAAAACTACTTCAGCCTGTAGCTTCGTCAATATAGTTTAAGAACTTGGTATTTACTAAACACTGGCACCAGCTGAGCCGTTAGGGGTGACTCACTGGAAGCTTTTGTTCTCCACTATTGGGCAGTCAGTTGCCGAGATTTAAGTGTAAATATACCCCAACACACAACACTTTAGCCCAGAAGGGATTTTTTTCCCCCTGTGAAAACTCAGAGCAAACTACTTGGCTGCTTTCAAACTTAAAAATATAGCTTATTGGTTCCAAATGCCGTTTGTAGCAGCACAGCTCTAGGACCACTGGAGTTTGAAAATAATTTACATTTGGCCAGAATTTTGGCCACAAAACATCTAATTACATTTTCTATTTTGAATAACAAAATAAAAACCAAAGTATTTTGTTTTAAAAATTTGCACCTGTATAGTGAATTTTCATGAATTTTACCCACCTAGGTGGAACCTTAAAAAGAGCTTTCAGCCACAGACAATTATCCAACCAACCACAATATTTTACCAAACATTTCAGAAATCAACACATTACATGTATTCAAATGAATGTTTAAGTTTGGGTTAAAATCTTACAGCGACCTTTATTTAGGGCTATTCACAGTAAATGGAACAAATGGTTTCTGTTTCTTTGGAGCTTACCAATGAAGAAGGAATATTTAGAACAAGGATTAAACAAATATAAATTAAGTAGTAAAGAAATGAAGTAATTCAAGTGTGTTTTGGTAACACCAGTCTAAGCTGAGACAGAACATTTGCTTAGTGTGGTATTCAGTGGGACTTGGTCCCCCTGGCTCCCGACATCCTGCATGTGCTAAATCACCACAGTGGCCAGCAGCCACTGCTTCTGCCTCCTCCATCTTCAAAGCCCAAACCTACTGCCACAGAAATTAAATTACACCTACCTTATATTCTCTCAATACATTCTTCACCTTCGTAGACAAATATGGTCGTTTCCTCTTTTGATGCTAACCCAGCAGCTCTCCATAGCCATTAGCAGAGTGCTGAATCCTCAGTGGGGTGTCTTTATAGATGACTCTCAAGGCTTCTTTTAAGTTCCTACCTCACTTCAGTCACAAAGATACATGCTTTCTCCTTTGTGTCACCCTGGGCTTCTGTGACACACAACACTACACGTGTTTAATACAAATGGATGTTAGAAGAGGGAAGGTGGCAGATCGTCTCCAAGGAATAAACCCAAAGATAAATAACAGCTTTGGGAAGAGGTGGGTGATGCCTGAGTATTTCTTACTCAAAGTAACATAGGGAACTTTATAAGACAGGAAAGTCCAGAGTCCATTCTAAAAGGATTGGCTTGGTTTAGAGAGCCCCTCACTTTCAATGAAAGGGAATGCCAGTAGCTGATATGGAGCCAGAGAAGCTTGGAAAATCTGCACTGTATGTTCATTAACAGACATTTTGAAAAGCCAAGGGAAAGGCCACATCTATGGCAGCAGCATAGGCAGAAGGGCCCACTAAGGAAAAGGCTCTGTTTTCTCAGTGCTAGGCACTCTGAGATGCTCTAAGATGGTATTTCAAAATACCCCAATGCATTAGCATCTTAGCAGCCTAAACCCTCTGTGGACATCACTGTTGGGATTCTCAGAGCAAGAGTCACGGGACTACATGCTGAAATTCGGCCAACAGAACCCTGCAAGATTCTGAGGCAGAACTCTGAATCAAAACCATGTAGTACTCAGCAAGTTAACAGCCTGGGGGTTCTGGAGTCCACAGGGAAACTTAGAATGTGCAGTTTCTAAGCAGTGCACCCGACAATGTGAGGCACCAAGGTGAGGACAGGGGTGACAGTCCCAATGGGTCTCCTGAAGGACCTCCCAGCTGCACCAAGCATCTGAGACTCCATCTGTTATGCACCACCTACAAACCAGACGACATCTGGAACCCCATCTCTGAAAGGAAGGCTTAGAAGCAAGGTTAAGCCTGAAAATACAAAGAAATTCCCTGGTGGAGATGGGATTGTGGGAGCTGGGAGTAATAACGAGAGCCTCAAAACTGACTCTAGTTCTCAAGCCCAACAACTCACCCAGCTCACTCCTTCACATCTAATCATCCTTTATTTAATGCCCAGTGTCAATTTAGCATGCCAGTTGAGTCTTGCTTGTGTTCTTGCCCTATATTTCTTTTTCTACTCTTTCAATCTCTCTCTCTCTCTCTCTCTCTATATATATATATATATATATATACACACACATTGTGTGTATGTATGTATTTTCTACTGCACACACACACACACACACACACACACACACACACACACACACACA
>CABHPH010151046.1:0-57191 GCA_902168325.1 Peromyscus nudipes | reverse complement strand
ACCAGAAACTAGAAGCATTTGGCTGGTTAAGCTTTCAGGCTTCTAGTTTCTGGTCTTCACGCCTTATATATCTTTCCTTTCTACCGTCACTCCCTGGGATTAAAGGCTCACTTTCTGGGATTAAAGGTGTGTGTCACCGTGCTTGGCTGTGTCCTTGAACACATGGATTTCTGCCTCTGGAATGCTAGGATTAAAGGTGTGAGTGCCACCATTTTCTAGCCTTTGTATCTAGTGACTGTTCTGTCTCTGACCCCAGATAAGTTTATTAGGGTGCACAATATTTTGGGGAACACAATACTACCACAGTTTTGATGTCTGTCCTGGAACTCGATTTGTAGACCAGGGCTTTGTAGACCAGGCTGGCCTTGAACTCACAGAGATCCACCTGCCTCTGCCTTCCAAGTGCTGGGATTAAAGGTGTGTGCCACCACAGCCACACTGAGAAAGTAGTATTTTAAAAATAGGCATGCGTTGCTATCCGTTCCTTTTTGTTGTTCTGTTTGTTATTGTCTATAATAATTTCCTAACAGTCCTAGTATTAGTTAAATGCAACATTTTCAAGAAAGAGAGTAAAAGTTTGTATTTCATAATTTTTAATAAATAGGAGACATTGTTATTGTGTTTCATTAAAAAAAATCTTATGTAAAATATTGTTGACAAAGTCATATAAAACTAGTCAACTGCATCATGACAGAAAGTCTTAACTGCTAATCATGCTCCAGTGACTGGAATGCAAGTAGAAACCCTTATGTTAATGGGATATTTCATTTGTTCAAATAAATAGTTCAAACAGTCCAAGCTAATCAACTGTCCTACTCATACAGAGGGCCTGATCCAGTTCTATGGGGGCTCCTCAGCCACTGGTTCACAGTTCATGTATTTCCACTAGTTTGGCTATTTGTCCCTGTGCTTTTTCCAATCATGGTCTCAATATCTCTTGCCCATATGATCCCTCCTCTCTCTCGCTGATTGGACTCCTGGAGCTCCCCCTGGGGCTCAGCCATGGATCTCTGGATTCGCTTCCATCGGACACTGGATGAGAGTTCTATCATGACAGCCGGGGTGTTCGGCTATCTGATCACCAGAACAGGTAAGCTTAGGCACTCTCTCAACCATTGCCAGTAGTCTATTGTGGAGGTATCTTTGTGGATTTCTGGGGACCTCTCTAGCACTCTGCTTCTTCCTATTCCCCTGGGGTCTTCATTCATCAATGTATCTCCCTCCCCATTCTCCCACTTTTAAAAATGGGACCATAATGTGGAGCCCCCATGGGACTGGACTAGGCCCTCTGGATACGGAAGACAGTTGTTTGGCTCAAATTGTTTTGGGGCACCCAGGCAGGGGGATCGGGATCTGTCCGTGGTCTATGGGCAGGCTTCTGGAATCCGGTGCCTGTGGTGTGACACCTTGCACAGCCTTGGTGCAGTGGGGAGGGGATTGGCCTTGCCTATGCTCAGGGTGCTGGGCTCTGATGACTCCTCATGGGAGACCTCGATTTGGGGGATGTGGGGTTGTGGGGTGACTTGGGAAAGAGGGCTTGGGGGTAGGAGGAGGGAGGAGGGGGGGTTGTGGATAGTATGTGGAGTGAGTAGAAAATTTCTTAATAAAGAAAAATGAAAAAATATAAATAAATTTGTGAAACAAATATGACAAGGACATAGGAATGAGATAGACAAAAAATGGGAGCATAAAACATTGAGGCATATTTACTGTTACTGTCTTATTTCTGTCCCTAGTTAGACTTGTGTAGCAGATTAAAATTAAGACCTATTCTCAGAGAAACAGCTTTTTTTCTGAACAATCGAAAATCCAGGAAAGGAGAGTCAGTGTTATTGTTCTCCTACCATTCAGTACTATGCCTGCAATAAAGCTAAACCCCACCCTCCCCTCCAGAATGTGTGCAGGATGATTTATTATGTCTTTACCCTGTTAGGAATAGTATGGAATATGAAGCAAGGATCTTAGCAGCATGAGTGGTGTGATGGTCTGAGAACAATCTGTTAGTTCCTATGGTGTGTGTGTGTGTGTGTGTGTGTATGTGTGTGTGTGTGTGCGTGCGCGCGTGTGCATGCACTTTGGGGTGAATTTTATGCACTTTTTCCCCCTTCCTGCTGTATTTACTATTTCAAAAATTTCCTCAAAATCTAGTGCAATGAGGCCAGGACTGATAATACATATCTCCTGTATTTAAGTCTTAAAAAATAATTCAATAGTCTGAGTCAGGAGGATTGTTTGTTTCAGGAACATTAACATCAGTTCACAGAATTTTTTGTATTTTTCAAATCCTACAGAAAATGTCAAACTAATAATGTTTTATTTTAAATCGTACTGGGAGAAGCTGTAGTTTGTTCATAAATATAATACAAATACATATAAACAAATACATGGAAGAAAACACAAATACAACTTTTTCAATATGAGCTTATGAATTTACTAACCTTATTCAGGAAGTCTTTCTTACAATCACACTTCATCATAAAAGAAATAAGATGAAGGACTGCTGATGATATGTGAAGGATGTGAGCACCAGGACTCTAGAGAATCACAATGACCAGCTCTTACTGTGTCACTAGGAAGACAGAAGAAATTAACAGTACTCAGAGTGGACAAGAAAGCAGAAAACCAAAACGATAAAGTATTATTAATAAATTTTCCTCTCCTTGTTTTTTTTATTTATTTTGTAGATTTTCATTTTTTTCATCACAGATACATTTTAAATACAATCTTTTCTAATATAAACAGGAAATTTATATACAAATTCATACTAACTACACGAATTCCTCTTTATACTGAAAATAAAGGGAACTGAATATGGTTTTCATTTGAAAGAAGT
Organism: Peromyscus nudipes; assembly: GCA_902168325.1. NCBI lineage: Eukaryota > Metazoa > Chordata > Mammalia > Rodentia > Cricetidae > Peromyscus > Peromyscus nudipes. The sequence goes on along the minus strand of CABHPH010151046.1, from coordinate 54,358 downwards.
TATGGAAGAAAAGATTGGTTGGCAATTAGAGAGAGAACAATATAGCGCTGGAAGGAAGGGAGGTTCAGCTACTTTCCTGAAAAAAAAAACAGGGTTGTGGTGCAACATTCAAAGATGACAGCCATACCAAATGCAGAAAACTACAGTTTCAGGGAGAAACCTGTGAAAGCTAATGCTCTGCTGGATAGTTGAATATCCAGGAACAGTGATATTCCAGGGACCAACTCTTGGGTAGACTGCTGAATTTCATTATCTTGGCTGTGCTCTAATATTTTAGCTAGTCATCCCCAATCATTTCATAACTAGTATCAGCACCCTAGCTTGAGTGAGCTATCTGAAATCAAAATTTTATATGCTTCAGTCATCTACCTCAGGTATTTCTGTTTCCTGTCTTGTCTACCATTTTTTTCCTATAGTCAAGCTTAGTGAATTAAACAGAGCAAATGTTTAAACAAATACTTTTTAACTCACTAATGAGCAATGTTTTGATACCATGATGGCTGGGAGAAAGCAAGTAAAGTTATATGTTGGGAATGTAATGGAAAATATTGCAAACCTGCAGGCTGATAATAAAGATGTTGTGAAACACCAAAAAAAAAAAAAAAAGAAAAAAAGAAAAAAAAAAGAAAAAAGAGAGAAAAAAAATAAAGAGGGCGCCATCTGACCGAAAACAAACTTAAATATACTCACGGAATATCCAAATATTTCAATGGGACACAATGGAAGAGTGAACTCTCAGGCCCTTGTGTTCTTCCTCTCTGGATGCCTATGTGTTTAGTTTCAGCATTTTTCTTATTTGTCGCCTAATCCCAAATTATGGCATCAGAGTTCTGTCATGTCAGACAGAAATAGCAACAGCATTCATTTTCGTCCATGGTGTATATTGATTTTACACACAAACACACATTTCTACATGTGTTTTGATAAGATTCACCCTCTGTCCTCCAAGTCTTCCTAGATCCACCCTTGCTTCCCTATCCACAGAACTTTGTGTCTTTATTAAAAAACCCATCAGGACCCATTATTTTGCCCAATTATTCTTGGGTATGCATTCTTCCACTGTGGTTGGCTTACCAGGAGCAACACCACCCTTAGAGAAAACACTTTCTTTCCCAGCAGATCCTGCCAATATATTCATGGCTAAGGTTTACATTAGATTTTGTGCCTAACACTCAACTTCATACTGGGATTTGTTCTGGCTTGGTCTTGAACAAGTTTTGTGCATACTGTCACAACAACTGTGAGTTCATATGCGGAACTGAATTGCTGTGTCCAACAGGTAGCATTTCCATGTAGTAATCCAGCATCTCTGGCTCTTACATCCTTTCCTTGCCTCTTCCTTGTAGCTGGAAGCTTTTCTCCGGTTCTGCCCAACCCTGCAGTCTGCAGCTGCTTATAAAATAATCACTCAGAAGCTTATATTAATTATATATTGACCATTAGTTCAGGCTTATTATTGACTAGCTCTTACACTTAAATTAACCCATAATTCTTATCTGTATTTAGCCACATGGCTTAGTACCTTTTCTCAGTCCTGCCTTGTCATCATGCTTCCTCTGGGGCTGGCTGGTGACTCCTGACTCAGCCTTCCTCTTCCCAGCATTCCTTTAGTCTGCTTGCCCTGCCTGTACTTCCTGCCTTGCTACTGGTCAATCAGCATTTTATTAAACCACTGTACAAAAGCATTATCCCATAGCACTTCCTCAGTGATTCCTGAACTTTGATAGGAAGGAGTGCTGTATCTGTGTTTAATTTAGGTTTGAAAACTCTCTTTCTTTGTATGTATGTCAGTGTGGACCAGGGTTAATCACAATCCAATGCAAATAGAAGCTTCTTGGATGAGAGTTCAGAGATGAATTGATCTATGGGTATATCAACATGTCATTAGGAATTGGTTTTATACTATGGTCTTTGACCTGTCTAGCCACAATGTCTGACTTAGTGATGGTGATTTTTGATTGCAGAGACATAACCAATAAAAGATGAGCGTTCTAGGCACAAGTCAGGGCCTTAGGAAATCAAGCAATCTGTAAGTTATACTTTCTACTGGTTTCCCTACTAATTATTATCAAGTAAAATTTAAATGACAATGAAGTATTTTCTCCTTTGGTGTGAACAGTTTAATATAGAATTAAAATAAAGCAGACAAAGAAGATTTGCTTTCTGTAAGATGTGCCAAAAAGATTTGCCTCCCTTACCAAGTACCATCATGTTAAAATTCTGAGTTCATTCCACTCAAACCAGAACCTAAAGCATCTTGTTACAGAAAAGGAACTGTCAGATCACATCAACTTCCCAAACTAATTCTAGATGAGGAATTAAAATTAGAAAATAGATATTACATCCCTGTACACATTAATAACAAACAAAAGATAGGTCACTAACATATTTCATTCTATAATTTTTGTGCAAGTCTATTTACATAGGCCCACTGTTTCTCCATTACATGTGTTATTGCTGTTCATTCACAGTGTGTATTAGAATCACTTGAAGCTGGATAGATGATGAACTTCTTCTGCTTCGTCTGCTTTTGTGCACTAAGCAGAAGGCTGGGAATACATAAATGACAGTCAGGTTTGGAAACAACTGATTAAATCAGACTCTAGGCCAATAATCTCATTCTATAGGAAATAAAACTAGTGTGGGTGATTGGGTCTATACCTTATAGGAAAATCTTATAAATTCTTTAAAAAAATAATATTTGTTATATTATAACATGATTATATAATTTTTCCCTACTCTTTTTCCTCTAATTTCTCTCATGAACCTCTTGTTCTCTTTCTAATTCATAGCCTTTTTATATTGTGTGTGTATGTATGTTTGTCTGTTTATACAAACAAACAATCCTCATCCATATATATGGATGTTTTATATATATAATATATGGATGTTTTATATATATAATATATGGATGTTTTATATTATATATATATATCAATTATCTATATATAAAAAACATTGACTGAGGAAAAAGAGGTCATAAATTTGAAAGATAATGGGGGAAGGTCCAGAGGAGTTGGATGAGGAGCAGGTGGAGTGAAAATGAAATAATACAGAAACAGTAGTCCTGTATGAAATTTTCAAAAAGTGAAATAAATTTAAAAAGACAAAAATCCACATGAAAATTTCAGATTCTCTAGTTTTATTTTAAAGAAGAAATATTACAAGTTTTTAAAAATTAACAAATTTTAATTATTCTTACTTATAGTCATTAGAAAGGCCTCTACATATGCTTTCAAATTGTAATACTCATAAAAACTGCAAAATATCACGGAAAAATATTTAATACACAGATTTGCATCTTGGAAATCAATCAGAATCAGTTCTTTTCTCTGCTTTTCACTTTATGTCAAGTTTTCTTGAAGAACTGACAAACTATGTCCCAGGAAATTTACATAGATATGTTGATTCTGTTCAGTGTGTCTGAGGAAAGGAAAAATAAAGTCACAATTCAAGTAACAGATGGGTACTGGGTAGTAGGTAACTGCAGAAGTTTGAGAAGCGTTTTATTTAACATTCAATGTACCCGCTACTCCAAGATCCTTGCAAGTTTTCTGTTTGTTTTAATTTTGCTTTGCAGTTGAGTATCATTGTGCTACTCTTGCAGGGTTCAATTCACTCTCACTGCTCATCTGTATTATGTTTGACTATTTCCTGTAACTAGAGAAATCTCAAAACAGGTGTTTTAAAGCACAGCTATTTTCCATTTGGCTCACAAAGTGGGAACAATACAAACAGCCATTTCCTTCTGCAGTGGCTCAGCACCAGTTAGGCAGAGCCATAACAGAAGCAATCGCTCAGAGAGAAAGGAGCATTGCATCCCCTCTTCTGGTGAAGTGGAAATGCGTGTGAAAGATTATTGGCTTTTTGACCCAAAATGATGAAAAAGAAGATAGTCAGAATCCAGGTGTGATAGAATCAGGGAATAAAGAACAGATTGATATGCATGAAGAAGGCGCACAGAATATTAAAGTATGCAAGATTTGATGACCTGGTTAAATGGTCCTTCATTTGTGGAACTGTTTTAAATATCCATCCACAAAAGTGGGCTCAACCTTCTCAATCAACGTTATACCAGCTCCAACTATCTCTATGGATTTTAGACCCTCTATGATGTCTGTATTCTGATCTCAACTTTCCAATTCCAAAAATTATTTTTCATCCCCTAATATTAATGATCTTTCATAGTCAAACTCTTCTGAGTATGTCCACGAGTCTCCCTAGTAGAAATCTTAAGTTGTGTTGAAGAGAGTTTTGTCTTTTGCTGCTCTGATGTTTTGTTTTCTGTTTTTGTCTTCTATGTTTCACACACACACACAAAGAAATACTTTTGTGCATGTTAAGGTGGAGCAAGTTCCTGGCTTTTCATTTTGTCATTTAGTTTACATCATTTTCTAAAATACATCATGTCAAGTACACAAATATGTCCTTGTAGTTTTGCTGGTTGGGTCACTATAGTTCTGGGGATAAGGACTGGTAAGGGCACAGGTGAGCCATATGCTCTACCATTGAGCTAGCACCTACCCAGCCACTCTGTCAATTTTGATCCAGTTCATTTTATCCAACTTTATGAACCCAAGCACTTTTCTCTAACCTAGTGTGGTATTTGTTGGAGTTTATGTTTTTTCTTCCTTGGAGGGTTACTTGTCACAGTTTCCATAATGGCATACTTTTGGTTTCCCACTCCTTTCTTGAATAATCTTTGTAAATTTCTGCTGAAAAATTTTTCAAAGATGTCATCTTTATTGCATTAGTTGTTATGACATAAAATGACAGGTGTCATCATCAAAGTGACCCTTGGTTTCATTATCAAACCTGACATTTAGCTCATCAGGAAATTAGGAAGTCTCGTCTTCAGATGTTTTGGATATTTCTTCTATGCCATTTCCTTTTTTTAAAGTTTTACCACCTGAAAGAGTAAAATAAGACCAGGATTGCTCTTTCTGTGTTTAACTTGTTTCTTGAATTAACAGACTGAAGAAAAACTAAGGACTTATATACTGATAAAAGCACTTGAGAAAAATATATTTGACATCCTTATTTTTAAATTTTACTTTCACATAGAAACATAATGAATACTGTTTAAGATCATAGGACTAGAGAAAAATAAAAACAAAAGAAAAGAAAAACACTGATACCTTTTACCGTTCTCTGCAACTCTGAGATGGAATGAAATAAAAGAAACTCCAAGATTATTAAACTTTGCAGCTGAAAAGTAAAAAAGAACATGAAACAATATGTATACTACATTTATTTTCTAACAGACTATAAAGTTATTTTACATATGTAGAAAATGTATATTCATTAAACTTCATCTATTGACTTTTAATCTACAATTCCAGTATTCGGAAGGCAAGAATATTATGTTCAGGATGTGCAAAGTTACTGTCAGTATCATATACTAAATGCTATATATATTTAGAGTTTACCATAAAACTTGACCACAGCTAATTTCAGTGAAATAATACATACAGAAGAGAAGTGTGATTTATAGGAATAATCCAACCATTAAAAGTAGAATATTGTTGCTTTGAGACCAAAAGTTAATACAAATGACTGGCAACATTTAAATTTGGAGAAAACATGCTTAGCATTAATATCAGTACAATTAATTAATGTATACTTTTTATAGCATACAGCAAATACTGATTTATCTGAAATATGTTCACCTAACTCAATTTTATTGGATTTTATAAAATAATGGAAGAATGTAAATTGTAATCAATGGAAATCTATGAAGTTTATAATTAAATTGGTACTATGCCTTTTATCATTTATTTTATTGGTTCTTAAAATTAAAACTTACTGTATTCTGATATGCTTTAAAGACTACAATCTTCTATAATTAAAATACTGAAATATACAATTGCAAATGGAGGTCATTTTTAACAAAACAAAATCATTGCAACCTTACAGTTTAATGTTTCCATGGGATTCCTGAGTAGGTGGGTCTCTACATCTATATTTGTTTCTCAGGCCTTTCTTGGCCTGTTTTCCTTCTGTTTGTTTATTTTTTTTCCTATTCCGATGTGTTAGTTTTTGTTCTATCTCACCGTATTTTATTATTACCCCTTAGAAACCTGTTTGTTTTCCAATGAGAAACAGAAATGGGGTAAATCTGGTTGGGAGGGAAAGTGGGGGGAACTGGGAGGAGTAGAGGGAAGGGAAACTGTAATCAGGATATATGACATGAGAAAAAATATTTCATTAAAAGGAAATAAAAAACACAGGTATGTTTAAAAAAAAATCACAAACATCCAGCTTTCTCTGAACCAGTCTCTCTGAGAAATGACTGCATGAACACAGCTGGAACAGTGGCAATATCAACAGATATGCTCGTGGGGATGGGGGAAATTTGAGAGGGTCCCACCCCTGGACAGAGGACTGTAAGTAACTAGTGGATACTAGGAGAGGGAGAATTCATGAGATGGGCCGCCATATTGCTTATTCAATAAAAAGTGGTCAACCCTGAATCCGTATTCATGCAAATGAACTAGAAAAAAAGATTCAGCCATTTGTGTTTGTGTATTTGTGCATACAAATATGTATGTATGCATATAACAATAATAATCGATTTGAGAATGGGAGGGGCATGAAGAGTTGGAGGGAAGATACCTGAGAGGAGCTGGCGGAAATTTTCTAAATTGTTTCCTTATTGTAAAAAGCACCAAGTAACATAAGCGTGTTCCATTATTGAATCCCTGATTGCCATAGCTACTATTTTATTGTTGTGAGCAAAGAAGTGAAAAGAAGGGACATAAAGGAGGAAGTGTGGGTTTTGACTTACGTTCTATGTGAATACAGTTCCTCGTGTGAGTGAAGCTATAGCTTACGGAGTGTAAGGCAACCTGCCTCACTGCATCTGATCCAGAAGCAGAGGGTGAACAGGGATCAGGGTTTGGCTGTAATGTCCAAAGTCCTGTCCCTGCTGGCCCGATTCTGGTAACTAGACCCGACTTTCTAAGGGTTCCACAACATCTCCAAATAGTACCATTGGGACCAAGTGCTCAAAAGCACACGGGCATGTGGGGACATTTCACATCCAAATCACAAAACTGAGTGCTCAGATTTTCAAGGCTTTTGTATTCCCAAAGTTATTGTTGTGAACATAGAGAAACAGATGGGTAGATGGGTGGGATGAGAAGAAGAACATACAGATTAGATAAGAACAGCAATTGCTGATATAATTATTTTATTAGCTCTTATCTGCCACCACTTCTATTTATTTGAACAAATGAAATATCCCATTAACATAAGGGTTTCTACTTGCATTCCAGTCACTGGAGCATGGTTAGCAGTTAAGACTTTCTGTCATGATGCAGTTGACTAGTTTTATATGACTTTGTCAACAATATTTTACATAAGAATTTTTTTTTTTTGGTTTTTCGAGACAGGGTTTCTCTGTGTAGCTTTGCGCCTTTCCTGGAACTCACTTGGTAGTCCAGGCTGGCCTTGAACTCACAGAGATCCGTCTGGCTCTGCCTCCCGAGTGCTGGGATTAAAGGCATGCGCCACCACTGCCCGGCCCAAGAATTTTTTTAATGAAACACAATAACAATGTCTCCTATTTATTAAAAAATTATAAAACTCAAACTTTTACTCTCTTTCTTGAAAATGTTGCATTTAACTAATACTAGGACTGTCAGGAAATTATTATAGACAATAACAAACAGAACAACAACAAAAAAGAATGGATAGCAAAGCATGCCTATTTTTAAAATACTACTGTCTCTAACAGGTCAAGATAGGCAAAAAAAATCAACTAAAATTCATTTTAACCTTGTAATGACTGCTTATGGACATGGACATGTTGATACATTGTTCAAACAAAGTATTTTTAAGTTCTCTAAACATCACAGTTCTATTCTTCCTGCTTAAACATTTTTCCTTCTAGGAAGGAAATTTGTTTTTTTCTTTTTCTTTCTTTCTTTCTTTTTTTTTTCCCCGAGACTGAGTTTCTCGGTGTAGCTTTGCAGCTTTCCTGGAGCTCACTTGGTAGCCCAGGCTGGCCTGGAACTCACAGAGATCCGCCTGCCTCTGCCTCCCGAGTGCTGGAATTAAAGGCGTGTGCCACCACTGCCCGGCTCATTCTAGGTTTTAAAAATCATATAAACCTTATTATTCAGTTCCTATAGCTTTTCCTTTTCATCCCATGTGTAATTATTTTCTGTGGACAAATCTCTCTTTTAAGAAAAGTTAAATTTTCTTAATTAATCAAATAGAAAACCAGAAGAACAGCTCTTAATATTTTTTCTTTATTTGTATGTTTAATGGTTTGATTATTATGTGGTGAGGGGACAGTTTTTGGAGTCCAGTCTATCTAGTGTTCTGTAAGCTTCTTTTATCTTCATAGGCATTTCCATCTTTAGGTTGGGAAAGTTTTCTTCTATGATTCTGTTGAATATTTTCTCTGTGCCGTTGAACTGGTATTCTTCTCCTTCTTCTATCCCTATTATTCTTAGGTTTAGTCTTTTCATAGTGTCCTAGATTTCCTGGATGTTTTGTGTTATGACTTGACACATGAATTGCCCTGTGAAGGGGAAATAGATGAAATCTCCATGAGTAAACTGGGAGTGAGGGGGAACAATGCAGGGTAAGGGATGGGGGAAGAGAACATAAGGGAACAGAATGGTCAAGTTGGAACAGGGATGGGGTGGGAGAGCAAGGAAAGAGATATAATGATAGAGGGAGACATCATGGGGATAGGGAGAAACAGGGTGCTAGGAAAGTTGCCAGGAATCCACAAGGAATACCCCACGTTAGACTACTAGCAATAGTGGAGAGGGTGCCTGAACTGGCCTACTCTGATAATCAGGTTGGTGAATACCCTCACTGTCATCATAAAGCCTTCATCCAGCAACTGATGGAAGTAGATGCAGAGATCCATAGCCAAGCAACTGGAGCTCCAGGAGTCCAGTTGAAGAGAGAGAAGAGGGATTCTATGAGCAAGGGGCATCAAGATCATGATAGGGAAACCTATAGAGACAACCAAACCAAACTAGTGGGAACTCATGTACCATGGACCGATAGCTGTGGAGCCTCCATGGGACTGGACTAGGCCCTCTGCCTAGGCAAGACAGTTGTGTAGCTTGACTTGCTTAAGGGGCCCCCTGGCAGTGGGATCAGGATCCATTCCTGGTTCATGAGCAGGCTTTTTGGAGCCTAGTGCCTATGATGGGACACCTTGCAAAGCCTTGGTGTAAGGGGAGGGGCTTGGACCTGGCTCAGCTGAATGTATCAGGCTCTGCTGACACCCCATGGGAGGCCTTGCCTTGGAGGAGGTGGGAATGGAGGAGGGATTGAGCAGAAAGGCTGGGGAAGTGGGAGGAGGGAGGAGAGGGAGATCTGTGATTGGCATGTAAGATGAATAGAAAATTTCTTAATAAGAAAAAAAAGAGAAAATCACTGCTTTAAAAAAAAAAGAACATGAAACATGGTGAAAATTTGCCTGCTTAAAAAATACAAATCTGCTTTAAAGACCAACCATTCAGAAATTAAAAAAAATAAAGATCTCAGAAATCCTATGAATATTAACCATGGATCCTTCTAGCAATTTAAGCACAATTCTAACAGAGGGAATTGATCTATAACTATGCCTTGCTCAACTTCCAACACCAATATTCAAAATTTTATTTTAAAAACACTAATTCATTCTCGTCATTGACAAGTAGACCTCACACCAAAAAAAAAAAGTTTATGGGACTCATTGCCTACAAATTCTTCACAATACCCCATTGCTCTCAACCATTTCTGTATAGGTTTCTTCCCCATTGCACAGGAATAACCATTAATTTCAATCCCGCACTGAAATTAATTTTCCCTGTGCATCATCTTATCCTTACTCAGTTTCAAGAATTGCCTACAAATGTGGTAGAAAATATGTCAGAAATATGAGGACTTGGTCCTGTCACACCATTCAATAGAAGGTACACGTTAGGCCTTCCTGCATCCCCCTGCACATTTCTCACGTCAGTCTCCTTACCAACAGTTTGGGTGCCTTAAAAGGCTCTGCTTGTCTTTTCTTCTTGTAGTCTTTTATTCACAAATAACAATTTTTTTGACACTGCTGGTTGCATATAGTATTGGTTATTCTCAAAATGAAACACCATAAACATTTTCATATAATTTGCCAGCGTAGTAATACAACATAGGAAAGGTATTATATCAGAAATGGGATTATTATACATGTGAAATATTATTAGATAAATTCATTGCTACATTTATTTCATATTTCCATTATTCAATTAAATCCAAAATATTTGAAAATCTAGTAATAAAAGTGTTAGACAGAAAGCCTACTGTTAAGGCTATGTTTTTCCTCCTATTTTAAACAGATAAAAATTACTAATAAATTTGGAATAATGTGCTAAAATAAATAGATTAATTATTAAAATAGTTATATAAACTAGGAATTAATTAGTATATAATAAATTTATAGTTTTTCTTGTCATTGTTAGATACACGAGAAGTCTACCTAGTAATCTATTTTTCTTATTTTTTATTCCTACTACTCATACTTCACTATAGGACTTTTTTACTTTTTTCTTCATTATTGGGTCAACAAAAATCTTAAAATAAGGTTTGATGATTTAAAATATATTTAACATATTTAATTTTAATACTATTCTCAGAAGTGTACACTAAAATGAGTCATGTTATATGATAAAAATATTAGAATTCATATGATAAAATATTAGAATTCATATGAAATTTAATTATGAATTTTGAACTAATTAATATTGATTTAAGTTTGTTTGATAAGTGAAGAAATCTTACAGAAGTATAGAATATTAATGAAATAAAAGATCAAGATCATTCAAGAAGCCAAGAGTGACATTTATGGTTCTTCCTTAGACACTTGGTAAAGTTCTGCTTTAGATAATTTACTTTCTTTCAAATGGAATTCTAGCTTTCTCAAGACCATTGTTGAAGGTGATTATAAGCAACGGGAACAAGTGCTACGATGCACCAATCCTCAAATACTTACTGAGCATCTGGCCTTCAGGTTCTCTGCCAACCAAATACTTCCACGAAGTTCTCAATTAAGGAAAGTCTAGCCTAAAAGCATTTTTAAATTGTTGCTATTAAATGCAATCAACCTGTATACAAAACAAAACAAAGATAACCCACTACAAAGGCATGTCTAAACTAACAAGAGCTCATGAATATCCAGGCGATGATTTCTGTGTGTTTTGACTGCAAGTTCCTTATTCCTGTTGTTTGATTCCCCAGACAATCGATTTGCTTTCCAAAAATGTAATCTCATGAATCCTGTTTGGTTGATTTACAGGAGAAGCTTTATTAGGAGCCATTTGTTCTCCAGTGTCGTTCATAGACTGTATTAAAGGTGATGTGTGGTTGCTGAGGCAGCTGTGGTCAAGCGGTACCAAGAAGTAACATGCACACAATGTAACCACGAATCCCTCATTGTGGAATCTGGGAGAACAGTTTTTCTTCAGATTCTGTGCCACCTGTCAGCACTGATGTACTGTATTCAATATGTGTTATGCTACCCATTCAAAAGCATCATTAAAATGACTTACAGGAAATACATGCTCACCTTTACTTCTGATGATGGGGATTGAAGATTTTGCCTGAGTGCAGATTTTAAATATTTGTGTCATAATTGGACACAAGCTGTTCCGAACATCTGCTCGTTATCAAGGAAAGAGTGATGCATCTCCTGATGTAGATTTGGTTAATAGTCAAATTTGGAAATTATCCCTACAATATGCTGAGATATCAATTTTAGAGGAAGACTTTAAAGCAATTTGAGAAATTAAGGACAACAAAAACTGCTTCCTCAAGCAATAACTGACAGATTCATTTTACAATTGTTATTTATAAGGAAAGTTTTATTTTATATTACTTATTTTTTTATTCTTTTCTCATACAATATATCCTGATTGCACCACAGTCTCCTCTCTCTATACTCCTCCCAGCCTCCTCCCAACCTCTACTCTCCTCCAGATCCACTGCTTCTTCATTTCTCTTCAGAAAAGAGAAGCGCAGCCCCCTGTCCACCAAACCCCAGGAATGTCAATCGAACACAGCATTACAAAATGCTTTAAGACTCAGCATAAACGCTCATATCAAGGCTGGACAAGGCAACCCAGTAGGAGGGAAAGGATTCCAAGAACAGGTGAAAGAATCAGAGACACCCCCTCTCCCACTGTTATAACGCTCATAAACACCCGAAGCTAACCAACCACAGCATGTATGTAGAAGACCTAGCACTTTGGTGATATTTTATTTATGCTGAAATGTGATTTTATTTGTATGTTAATAAATACAGTTATCTGGAGATCAGAGGTCAAAGTGAGCCATAAGCAGAATCAGGCAGTGGTAGCACACGTCCTTAATCTAATCACATGGCAGGCAGAGTCTCTGTGTGGTCAAGGACACAGCCAAGCGTGGTGACATGAACCTTTAATTCCAGTACCAACCATAGAGACCTGGAGGTCTGTGTCGACAGGCAGTGAGGAGGAAGTCATGTGGTTGGGTTTAGAGCCAATGAGAAGGCAGAACAAAAAGGCAATAAAAAGACAAGTCAGACAGGAAGAAGCTCTCTCTCTCTCTGGGGAAGCTACTTCCAGTGGTAAGCTAAAGTTAGTCATGGCTATTGCTCTGACCTCTTTGGCTATTTCCTCTGTATTTGGCTCTGTGTTTCTTATTTACTACATCTGTTTAGAATTTCATCTACATAGCACAGATCCATATAGACTCGTAGGTTGCCAATTCAGTCTCTTTGAAACCCTTGAACCCTGCTTAGTTGGTTCTGTGGGCCTTCAGGTATCCTTGATCCCTCTAGTACCAACAATCCTTTCTTTCCCTCTTCAGAAGAGTTCCCAGAACTTTACCAAAATGTTTGGCTGTGGGTCTCTGCATCTGCTTGATTCTTGAGGAATCCTCCTGATGATGATTGGGCTAAGCAGCAATTATAAGTATAGCAGAATACCATTAGAAATCGTATCATTATCTTTTATTTTCCTTTTTTCCTTTCCTTCCTTCCTTCCTTCCTTCCTTCCTTCCTTCCTTCCTTCCTCCCTCCCTCCCTCCCTCCCTCCCTCCCTCCCTTCCTTCCTTCCTGTTAGTCATTTTCTCTGTTACCCTGCAAGGAAACGTCACGAAACATGACAGAATCCGCTAATAGAGTGTATTGGAGGACAGGGATAGTGAGTGCCCGCATGGGGAGACACGTGTGTGAGGAAGGAGAGAAAGAGAAAGAGAGAGAAATGGGGAACATGGTGCCGGCTTTTAAAGGCGGGGTGTGCAAAGCAGACGTAGATGACGTAGACACGCTGCGCGCTTGCGTGGCTACATGACGTCACGGATCCTGGTCACGCAAGACGCCTTGACCCAGAAATGACTATCTTGACCTGGAACTGGCTAAGCGGAAATGTCCGCCGGGCATATGCAAACACGCCGGACCTTGGGGCGTGTTGTGAACCCTTCACTTCCTTCCTTCCTTTCTTTTTTTTTAATTTTTTTTTTGTCAGTCTGGCAGTTTTGAGGTATTGGCTTTCTCTTGTGACTTGGGCCTCAAGTTAGACTAGTAATTGGTTGGCCACTTTCACAAGTTCTGAGCCACTGTTGTCCCATCACATCTTGCAAGCAGTACAAGTGTGGGTGGAAGGTTTTATGCTTGGATTGATGTCCTGGTCTCACCACTGAATGCCTTGCCAGGTTACAAAGATGGCAGCTCAGGCTCCATATCCTCCATTACTAGGAATCCTTTCTAGGGTCACCTTTATAGGTTCAGAAAATTTCCACTGCACAATGTTTGCATATAGCTCCCTTAACGACCCCCTTTTCCAGTCATCTCTCCCTCTATCCCCCCTTCCCCAAGCTGATTCCCCTGTTACCATCAGCCCTCCCCCCAAGTCCACACATAAAATCTATTCTATTTACCCTATCCAGGGAGATCCATGTATACCTTCTAGAGCCCTTATTGCTCCTTAGCCTCTCTGGGTCTGTGAATTATAGTGTGATTATCTTTAGCGGCTAATATCCACTTAGAAATGAGTACATGGCATGTTTGTATCTCCGGGTCTGGTAGCCTCATTCAGGATAATACTTTTCCAGTTCCATCCATTTGCCTGTAGATTTCATGAGGTCATTGATTTTAACAGCTGAGCAGTACTCCATTGAATATACTGCAGTCGAACTTTTGTGGTGATATTTATTTGTGCAGAAATGTGATATTTTATTTGTATGTTAATAAACAAAGTTTGCCTGGAGATCAGAAGTCATAGTCAGCCATAAACAGAAGTCAGGCGGTGGTAGCACACACCCTTAATCCGATCATCTGGTGGGCAGAGTCTTGGTGTGTTCAAGGACACAGCCAAGTGTGGTGAGACACACCTTTAATCCCAGTACCAACCATAGAGACCTGGAGGTCTGTATAGACAGGCAGTGAGGAAGAAGGGATGTGGCTGGGTTTAGAGCCAATGAGAAGGCAGAACAGGAAGGCAATAAAGGTGCAGGTTAGACAGGAAGAGACTTGCTTGGGAAGCTATGGTGATGTGGTGAGCTAAGTTTAGCTGGTGGCTATTGCTCTGATCTGTATGGTTTGCACCCCTGTATTTGGCTCTGTGTTTCTTATTTAATAAGCCTGTTTATAAATTCATCTACAAACTTTCCTTCGGGAATGCCAGCTCACAAATAGTAACATGGAAACTTCTTACTAATTATGAAAGCTTCACCTTTATCTTAAGCTTTATTCCAACTAATGCTTATAACTTAAAATAACCTACTTCTATTAATCTATGTTCTACAACATTTTTTTCTATACTCCATTCTGTTTATAAAATTATATACAATAAGAACAATTATCAGACCAGAAAAAAATTGTGATAATGGTCAAGTCCTGGGAGAGCCAGTTGTATTATTATTATTATTATTATTATTATTATTATTATTATTATTATTATTTTGTTTAGTCTCTGAGTAATGGGAAAGTGCATGGCCTATTTCAAGTCCTGACTAGAGTAGTTTTTAAAGTTGTTCTGGATACGGAATCTTAAGGAAACTCAAACGGAGGCATTCTGAGAGGCTGGATCACCTGAGCTACTTATATTTATTAATGTCTGGTCCCTTTTTTTCTGAAAACACACAAACTTTCAAAGGTAACACACACACACACACACACATTAGCACAAATATGTAAAGTGTGGTGTACACAAGTTAGCCTATGCTGATTTTCTGTTCTGTGTTTGAGCAGGTAAAAGGCATCTGTCAATTGTATAAATCTGTTTGGACTACATAACCAAACTGTCTTATAAATCTCCATATGAAAGGGTAGCATATAAGTCAGGAGGACTCCTTAGTCAACAAGATTTATGATGTCTCATCTTGTCTCAGAGCTTTTCCAATGTACAGGGATCAACATGCACATCACCTGTTTTGTAGTTTTCTTAGTTTCTTCCTTCATGTTTGCAGCCAAGATTTTCAAGAGGTCTCTTCCAACAAAATCTGATGTTTATTAATTTTGAAGGGATCCCTAGCTTTTTGTTTCCTGTGGAAACAAAGACATAACCTCTCCCCCAACACAATGTATTTCTTGACTTCCATTCTGAAGCTAAGACATTTTTAAAATATATAGGTTGGTTTAATTTAGCAGTTTTTTTTTCTACAATCCAATGTATTTCAGCAGCATTTGCCCTTCAGTTATCAACATTCAAAAAACATGTAAAGTCAACAAAGTAACATACAGGATCAAGACACCCTGTGTATTTCCTATCCTTATGTGGCTTATTCTTTTTATATTACTTTACTCTCTTTAAAGACTTTAGTATTTTTTCAAAATACTTTCCATTTATTTGTTTATTTTTATGACTGGCTTTATTAATTCTTTTTTCTCTCTTCAGCACCTAAGCACATTTTTAAGCACACTGTAACTTTTTCTGATGTTTTACAGCCTGGACCTGGCCATTTGTTTTTTGCCTGTCTGCATGTTTTCTCTGACTATCACAATGCTTTACTGCTCTACCTAGTACATTGCACTGGCAGCTGGTGCCAACCCTTTTGGTCTGGCAGGTAGCAGCAGACAACAACAGGAGCCGGGCCTCTGTATGCCTGGAGCACCAACTATAGCTGAGAGACTGTGGTCACCTGGAAGCTGCTTCTGACTCCAGGTACTGCATTTTTTTTTCAGTTTTATCAGGCCCTATGCCGATGTATGTGCCCTGTCTTGGGTGCCAAATGTAGTTGGATTTTCCTTTGGAACACCCAGCTCACAAGTAAGACAGGGAGACTTCTTGTTAATTATGAAAACTTGGCCTTTAGCTTAGGCTTCTCTTCAGCTAGCTTTATAACTTAAATTAATCTGCTTCTATTAATCTATGTTGTGCCACGTGGCTTTTTTTTTAAATCTCTCCTGCATTCTGTAAGTCTGACTTGGTCATCATCTCACTGGTCTCTTCTGCATGCCTAAATTCATCCCCAGTTCCTTTCTCTGCCTGGAAACTCTACCTCTTCTCTCCTGCCTAGCTATTGTCCATTGTTCTTTATTAAACCAATCACAGTGGCACATCTTCACACAGAGTACAAAAAGAATATCCCATAACATTATTCTTTATTCATTCTTCAGTTGAGGGACATTGAGCTTGTTTCTAGGTTCTGGATGTTATGAATAAAGATGCTATCAACACAGTTGAGTAAGTATCCTTGTGGTAGTATGGAGTACCTTTAGGGTATATGCCCAAGAGTGATATAGCTGGGTCTTGATGTAGGTTAGCTCCCAATTTTCTGAGGAATTGCCATATTGATTTTCATAGTGACTATACAAATTTTCATTCCCACCAGCAATGGAGCAGTATTCCCCTTGCTTTGCACCCTCCACTGCATGAACTATCACTTCTGTTACTGATATTAGGAATTCTAACAGGTGTAAATGGAATCTCAAAGTAATTTTGATTTGCATTTACCTTATAGCTAAGGATATTGAATATTTCTTTAAGTGTTTCTCAGCCATTTGTGATTCTTCTACTGAGAATAATCTGTTTAGTTCTGTAACACATTTTTAGTTGGATTGTTTGGTTTGTTGATGTCTAGTTTTTTTTGAGTTCTTTATATCTTTTATATATTAGCCCTCCTCATCACTGAGATGCACTGATTGTCCATCATGTGAAAATCAGTCAATATAATCCACCATATAAACAAACTGAAAGAAAAAAAAAGAACATGATCATCTCACTAGATGCCAAAAAGCCTTCGATAAATCCAACACCCATTCATCATAAAAGTCTTGGAAAGATTAGGAATAAAAGAGACGGAGACATGCCTAAACATAATAAAAACAGTTTGCAGTAAGTCTATAGCCAAATCAAATTAAATGGAGAAAAACAAAAAGTGATTCTACTAAAATCAGGAACAAGACAATGCTTTCTACTCTCTCCATATCTATTTAATATAGTACTTGAAGTTCTAGCTATAGCCATAAGACAACAAAAGGAGATCAAAGGGATACAATACAGAAAGGAAGAAGTCAAACTTTTGCTAATTGCAGATGATATGATAACACACATAAGTGATCACAAAAAACTCTACCAGGGAACTCCTACAGCCAATAAACTTCTTCATCAATGTGGCTGGATACAAGGCTAACTAAAAAAAAAAAAAATCAGTGTCCTCATATATCTAAATTAGAAGTGACTGAAAGAAATCAGAGAAAGAACAGCCTTCATAATAGCCACAGACAATTTAAAATATCTTGGGTAACTATAACCAAGCAAGTGAAAGACTTTTTGACAAACTTTTAAGTCTTTGAAGAAAGAAGATATCAGAAGATTGAAAGATATTCCATGCTCTTATAATAGTAGAACTAACATAAAAATCGTCATTCCACCCAAAGCAATCTACAAATTCAGTACGATCCTCATCAAACTTCCAGCACAATTATTCACAGATCTTTAAAGAACAAAACCCAATTTCATATGGAAAAACAACAACAACATAAAAACCCAAAATAGCTAAAGCAATTCTGAGCAATACATAATTTCTGGAGGCTTCATCATTCCTGATTTATAGATGTATTACAGAGCCATAGCAGTAAGAACCACATGGTATTGACATAAAAATAGACAAGTTGTTCAGTGGAATCCAATCAAAGAGCCAGATATAAATCCACACAACTATGGACACCTGATTTTTGATAAAGAATCCAGAAATACACAATGGGCAAAAAAGCATCTTTAACAAATGGTGCTGGTCCAACTGTATGTCTGCATGTGGAAGAATGCAAATAGATCCACATTTATCACCCTGCACAAAACACGAGTCCAAGTGCATCGATGGCATCAACATTAAAACAGACAAACTGAACCCAATAAAAGAGAAAGTAGAGAGCAGCCTTGAACACACTGAAGCAAGAAAAAGCTTCCTAAACAGAACATTTATAGTGCAGGCACTCAGACTGACAATTAATAAATGGGACCTCATGAAACTAAAAAGCACCTGTAAGGAAAAGGACACCATTACTGGGAAAAACAGCAGCCTACAGAATGGGAAAGTTTTATTTTAAATCTTCCAGAATAAGTTGTAGGGAGCAATTGAAGTCCCAAATGCATGATGATATGAGTGAATGGATATTGTTTAAAATGAGCTGAGCATGTTAAGGACCAAGGCATAAGGCATTTGGGAAACTGGGAAATCTTTCACCCATGGTCAGGGTCAGAAGACAATGACAAATTTCCTCAGGTCCAAAAAAAATGTTTACAAGTGATTGATCAGTGTGTGAAAATCTAGAAACTGAACTTTCTCATTCTGTTTGTTACTGAGACTGTTGGCCTACAGGCCCCTCCTACAAAGATCAACTCCTCCCCCTGTGCTGTATGTAATAAAGTGATGAGATTGCAGGTAGCTGATGGATTAGTTCATGCCACTCCTTCAGAGGCAGAATCCACCTGACTCCAGCTTTTCTGTGTGTGTGTTGTCATTTCTTTAGTGTCGCTGATCTTTCATGTAGCTGAAAGTTTTTTGGTCCCACCTGGTTCCCGTGGTCTGGGAGTCCAACAGCCGCTCAGACCCAAATGAATACATAGAGGCTTATATTAATAACTAACTATATGACCTACTGGCTCAGGCTTCTCGCTAGCTAAATCTTACATCTTAAATTAACCCGTTTTTGAAAATCTACATGTTGCCACGTTTTCCGTGGCTTTTAGTTCTCCTGGGTCTTGTCCAGTTCCTTAGCTGCTCAGACCCACATAAATAAACACAGGCTAATATTTTTTTTAAAACTATGGCCATGGCAGACTTCTTGTTATTTAGATCTTACATCTTAAATTAACCCATTTTTATAAATCTATATTTTGCCACATGGCTCGTGGCTTATTGGTATCTTTACATCTTGCTTCTCATGGTGGCAGCTGGCAGTGTCTGTCTCCTCCATTCTTCCTTTCTCCTTCCTCTCCGTTTGGATTTCCCACCTGCTTCTAAGCTGCCTTGCCATAGGCCAAGTGGCTTTATTCATCAACCAATCAGAACAATACATTGTCACAGGATACAGAAAGACATTCCTCCATCACTTTCATTTCCTCACTATCTCTTGTCAGGTTTTCAAGATGAAACTGCACGGATTATAACAATAAATTATCACTTATATTGTCAATAAAGTTGCCTTGATGTCAATATACATGCAACTGTCCACTCACTAATTATTTTCCAAATTTATTAAAGCGATGATTAATAATAACATATTCTTATTAGTTTTCAATCAAGGTTTTCTATTGTTTCTATTGTTTCAAGTATATGAATAAATTTTCTCATTATTTTCCTAATACATTATATGTTACCAAAGATGAATACTTATACAACATTTCATTAAAAGTTGTAACCTTACAAAAGGAATTACAGGCAACTGAGTGAAATTGAGAACAAAAGAGGTAGCCCTCTCCAGGGAAGAGCTCCCCAATTAGTTGTCCTGAGCCAAGCATCATTCAAACCTGACAATATACATACAAGTAACAATGAACTCAAAGGTTTATATTTAAGTACATACACACACACACACACACACACACACAAATACATGTATGTATTTAATAACATTTGATGAAAAAGAGATCATGAATTTGAAAGAGAGGAGGGAAGGTATATGAAAAGGTTTGAAGAGGAGAAAGTAAAGGAAGAAGAGTAATTAAAATACAATCTCAAAAGTAAACAAAAGCAAAGCAAAAAAAAAAAAAGGTTAAAGTTTGAGCTCTTTGGTGTGTGGCCATCCACAGGAACAACATCAACCTTCCAGGAGCCACACTCTTAAAGAAAACTGATTTCTAATTCTTGCATATCAACAGTCAATAGCTTCTCACCGGGGGGTGGGATTTCACTTCCACCTCTATTTTCATGTGTGTGTGTATGTGTGTACTTAAATACAAACTTTTTTTTTTCGAGACAGGGTTTTTCTGTGTAGCTTTGGAGCCTGTCCTGGAATTCACTCTGTAGATCAGGCTAGCTTTGAACTCACAGAGATCCGCCTGGCTCTGCCTCCCAAGTACTGGGATTAAAGGCGTGTGCCACCACTGCCCTGTTGAATATAAACTTTTAAGTTTATATTTATATTTAAGTGTGTGTGTGTGTGTGTGTGTGTGTGTGTGCACGCACTGAACACATCTGCTATTCTATAATCCTGATCATGAAAATAAGATGTGTTATGTCTCCCACTTAAGAACTTACAGTGCTCATGTTTACATCATAATAGTGGAGCATAATCAAGAGAATAATCAATGTATGAGGAGAATTTTATTTAAAAAGTAAAATAAAATAATGTACATTTCCTAGCCCATGAATATATGAATCATTAAATGGTTTAAAACATCAAGTGTACCCACCTATAAAATATTATAAGGTATATTTTTGAGATCACTGAATCATTTCATCATAATTTTTCTTATATATACTAACATAATTTTACAGTATTATCTGATTATGGTTTTGGTTTCTATAGGAATAACTATATTAAGTACACAAAGAAATTAAGTTTAAAAAGTTGATATTTTGTTCAGGGAAAAACAGATATAGATGTACAGCTGACATTCGGATCCAATTTTAATGCCCTGAATAATATTCAAAAACTAAAATCAGAAATTAACTATTAATCCTAGGCCAGAAGAGTCAAATTCATAAAATATCCACACAATAAGGTGGCTCCTCATTAAACTCAATTAGTCCACTACAGAAAAAATATCTATTAGACCTAGTAGTGATCAGGACTCTCACATTACTCTGTTGGAGTTGTGACTTCACATTCATGGTATTGACTGAGTTTGGTTGTGGATTCTCTTGCGTTTCTTTAACAGAATAAATAGATCAAAGGTTATAATCCTTGCCTCAGGTAAACTGAGCTGAACTGACTTCGTGATGGACCCTAATTTTTCTCTCCTTTGATGATAAATGCTCAAAGTAGCCTTCACTCTCACTGTTATGCATTCATGCAGACCTTGACAAATGGTGTTATTATTGTGGTAAGGTTTGGATCTATCATGTTAGGAATAATTTTCAAGAATTGCCATTGGATGCTTAAATAAAGATTAAACTTCAACACTTTCATATTTATTTCAGTTATGCTAGTGATATTTTGTGTTTCTACCAAAATAACTATTTTAGGCAACCAACATTTAAAAAATACTGGCAAAATTGTAAGATTTAACAGAAATAAACTGATTTCATTAAATTGGCCATAATTATAAAATATTATTTATCAGAAGTATTTAAAAATATGACTGGGATCTAAGTGGCCATAATCAAAGAGTCCTTCATTTGTAGTTAAATAAACTATAAATAAGCTATAAAATAAAAGGAAAAATCTGAGGTCATACAATTAGTTGACATGCAATCATATTAATTTTGTTCACAAAACTGAGGACTTATTCTAACATTCAAAAAACAATTATTTTGAAAAGAAACTTGGATTTTAACAAAAAATTTTATTTATGTTTTAGAAAATTACTGTTTTGTTAGTAAGGATTAAAATTACGTTGAAATTTATTTGCAAAAGTCTACAGAAAACCTAAGAAAGCATTTATTTTATCTAACAATCAGAGAGATCATAATAAGGGATAGGAATAATAAGTCAGAGGAATGACCAATCAAATCTGTGTGTAGATACCTCACTCCACAAACAATAGAGACAATGCCTTCTGTGCTTTATATTTTTCTCAAAATGCATGAGCACTTCAGGACACATTTCTGAATTAATTGTATCATTTCATTTCACATAAAATACAAGGTATTTGTATTGATGATGCCTAATTTTTGGGTAAATGAAACTCTTCCTGTTCGTGTTATATGGCCCTCACTGGTGCACTAGGAAGAAGTCAATATTTCGTGTATTGTTATAATAATACATTTATTTAAACTTCACTAATAATAACCATATGTACATAATTTGAAATGATGTTGAATGTATCTTTGAAATATATATTAACTGGGTATTTTTGCTACCTTACAAATCTATGTACCATTACAATACATCAGGGAAGGAATAGATGTGAAAGTTTTCACTATTATGTTTTCAAATATCATAATTTTCCTTTAAATCACAAAAGAGCTTTGAGAATGAAATCTAATAACATTGAATTCTGTAGGGATGATTTATTCCTATGAATTAGAGGTTTAAAAAATTGAAGCCAGAAAATATTTTTACAAAGGAACAAGTTTATCATAAATGCATACTCTTCTCTTAGAGTAGGAGGTCCACATGATTTGCTTTGTGAGTTGGATTTGAATTCATTGTAACATTCAAAGATAATCATATTCTCTGAGTAATTCTATATAAAATGCATTCTCTGATGCAGAGAATAAAGAGAAGCTTAGACAAATGAAATGCGCCGTAATGTCTCACAGTCCTCAAGGCTCCTGACAACATCTCATAGAATAAACATCTGACTTCTGAGTTGGACATGCCATTCAGTCTCCCATCACAGTTATGGTCTTTAATGCACATGCTCACAAACTCATAGTTCAGAGGACACAGCATCTCTGATTTCTCTGTCTCAGAATCTCACATTCCCATAGTCATGAAATATAGGAAAATCCAAGTGAAATACCTTTGTATTCCTAAGATTAGGAAATCTCCTTTTTCTAATGTTTTTTTTTTTCTATTTTTAAGGCTAATGAACTTCATGGAATTAAATTTGTGACTTGAAAGGAAAAGTTTATATTCAACTTTGAAATATCAGAAAGATGATGTGATATAGATACCTAAAGTTTCATAAAAACAAATCCAAACAACTTCCAACAATATGACAGAAAATTAGCCAGTGGGGCTGGATTCAAGGTTGGTGGGCCAGGGGACTTCTTGAGTTGATTAATGCCTATGCTCTATAAGGCTACTTAGAGTGATTAATTTGCACTCTGCCACCAAGAAGTAGATCTCTTAATTTGTCACTTAGATAAATTCTGCATTCTTTTTCTGAGAAGAAAACGTATGGGTTGAGAAGAAAGATGGAAGTCCTGACTGTGTAGCGATAGGATTAGGGAGAACAAGAATAAGCTAGCACAGAGGTAGGCAAGCAGACAGGTAAAGTGCAGATCTTGATGGTGTGATTATGCTTCTAATCTGATAGAAAATCATAAGACATGCAAAGAACAAGAGACTGTGATACATAGTTGAAATAAACAACTCTGACCTACAGATTACCTTGACTTGACCGCATCTCTCACCTGTATTCCATACACTCACTCTGAGGCTGTGCTGATGTTGACATTCTTGAGTTGTTACTAGATAATTTCTAGTGCCATACTTTTCACTTTTAACTAGTACACATTCATAATTACAGGGAGAATGATAAGTTTAGAGAATGCAAGGTAGAAAATTTAGGAAAAATACTTAGAACAATTAAAAGGTGTTTTCTCAAGGTACCCTACTTTATTGTCACCCAATGGCCCAAATTCTACAAAATGATTCAATAAATTAGAATTAGAACCACAACTTTCCATAATGTCCCACTCGAGGCATTAATATTAGATTTTTTAAATGGTGTTTTCGATTCATAGTAAAATGATATAAATTGCCTTTTAATTTTCACCAGTACAAATAAAAATGTACTTCATTCGATAATAGGCAATACTATTGGTTATGAAAGAAAAATATGGTATCTTTAGTATATTTTCTACTCCTCATCACCTTCTCTTAAGATTCTTCCTACCCTCAGCCAGGCAGTGGTGGTGCATGATTTTAATTCCCAGCACTTGAGAGGCAGAGCCAGGCAGATCTCTGTGAGTTCAAGGCCAGCCTGGTCTACAGCACAAGATCTAGGACAGGCACTGAAACTAGACAGAGAAACCCTGTCTCGAAAAAACAGAAAAAAAAATTCTTCCTACCCTCGTGTAGTCTCTCTTCTAGTTTTCTGTTTTTTCATATATTACGTTCAGGAGTAATATGTCATATTAAATGTGTGTATAAAGCTATAATCTGCATATAAGGAAATTTTCCATATTTTCCTTTATACGTTTAGGTTATTTTGCTTAGCGTAATGCTCCCCAGTTTCAGCCATTGTTCTACAAATATTATAAAAATTCCATAGTGCAAATGCACTACACTTTCTTTATATACTTAACTGTTAATAAAAATTTATAATGCTTCCATATCTTGGATATTGTGAAATTGTAAATAGTGCATCTAGAAATATATATGTGTATGCATCTCAGTGGTACACAAACTTATATTTTGTTATAGTGTTTACCAAGGAGTTGTACATCTAGGTCAACTGGTAGTTCTTAGATTTTTAAAGCAATCTGATACTAATATCTATAATTGAGCAATAGCTGACATTCATGGTAGAAATAAATGTTTATTTTGCACACAGTTTCACAACTTTTTCCATTTCTTTTCTTGATGACACTCATTGTGAATGATGATACTCATGAATCTCTATATAGCTTTAATTTTTATTAACTTGTATTCAAGAGAGTTGAACAATTTTCATGTACTCATTAACCATTTGTATTCCTTTTTCTTCTTTTGAGAAATATCTTTAAACATCATTTACCATTTGTGTGTATATGTGTGTGCACATTAATTTTGCATATATAAGGTACATGTATGTGTGTGTGTTTAGGTTCATGTGTGCATGCATATTGGTGTTCATACAAAGTTATAAAAACAGCCTAGGAGTCATTTCTAAGGCACCTACCACCTGTTGATTAGGACAAAATCTCTCATTGCCCTATAATCTTACTAAGTATGCTAGGCTAGACTAACTGGCCAGCAAGATTCCAGGAATCCACCTGTTTCTGCCTCCTATATTCTCATTGCTGAGCTTATCGGAGACAACCAATGTACTTCATTTTTATATAGGTTATAGAGATTCAAACTCATGCTTTCATGCTTGTGATTCAAGAAATTACCAGTGAAGCCATCTTCCTAAACCACATTTCTTGATGTGTTGATGATGTGATTTGGCTTTTATTGTTTAAGTTTTTTTTTCCTTTGACTGCATAGAAGATTTTGGATATCATGAAACACTATCTTGGGATTATTTTCAGAGCTCTCCTTTCAATAAATGCTGATATAATTTGATCATATCTTAATGTAAACATTTCTAACCTCAAATATTATTTTAAACTGAATTGGTACTCAGAAATTTAGGTTACTTTCCTAAGTTTTCTCAACCTTATGGTGTTTTTATCATTCCTTAATTATACCAAAGTCCTTCTTTCAGCAAGCTCTTTATGATACAAACCCCTATAGTACAGATTTGAGTGATCATGTTACTTGTGTATATCACACATTAATATTAATTCATTATCAACATAAGTAATTCTGTACAGAATTTTGTCAATAAATTACCACAGTGATTTTTGTATTCAAAATACAGTCGAGGAAATGGAAGCCACCATATGTATTCTAATGAGGATTAAATGCAGAGAATTGGGAAAGACCGGTGGATGAGTAAACTTGGATCTCAAGCACAAGAATTAGCTATAAGAACAGATCATGGACGTGAAAGCTACCCTGAGCATGAGATTTGACTCTAGGAACATATTCCATGCTTTTAATCTGTAGTCCAGAATGTAGAATTTTAAAAATCCTATGGATATGTCTACATTGTTAAAATTCATAAATTTAGAAATTAGATTCTAGAATGCCTGTAAATCTTCATGTTACTAATGATTTTCTTACAAAAAAAAAAACAAAAAAAATGAGTGCATGGAATGCTAATTTTATTTAATTCCATTTTGCAAATTCCACAAAATATGTTTAGTACATAGAGGCTAATTTACCATTTGAAAAACACAATGCTGCCTAATTAAACCCATTCTCAATGCCTGTTAGATTATATAAGGAAAATCAAGTAAAGAATTCAAAGGACTCCCTGTAATTCAGAACAAAAATTTGCAAACACATATACACATTCAGTGGTCATATGCATATGCATGTTGATTTTTCCATTTTACAACTAGGAAATATAAATGTTACATGTGGCTGGTTTATTTGAGAGAGACAGCAATAATAGGGACATAACTATGAGGATTTTGTCACTGTCAGCAAAAAAACCAGTGCAAATAACTCCTTGATTACAGATTTCTAGTTTCCAGATTTGTGAAAAAAAATCCTGCAGTTTTGTTAGTTAACCCACACAGTTTATGATCATTTCTTGTGGTAGACCTACTAACTAATGCACACAGCTGTAAGGAACCAGCACAAGAATGTAAAATTCCTTGATTGGTGCATACAGATAGCTAGAACATGTGGCAAATTGTTTTCTTTTGTTACTTATTAATGAGATTAAATTATTAATGATTTCTCCTTAAGTAAATCTGAAGCTATGTATACTTACAATAGAATTATTTGCTTTACAAATATAGTTCATATTCCAAAATTGTTGAATATCGTGTACTAAAACTAAGGATTTCCATAAACTTCCCATATTTTCCTCCTAAAATGGCTACATTTATCAAAATTCCTCCTCTCTTTGTCTTTCTACATTGAGGTTTGATGCCTCCTCCTCCCATCTCCCTCTCCTCCTCTTACTCCTCCTTCCCCTCTTCCTGTTCTACAATCCCATTCCCCTCCTCCTCCTTCTCTTCTGCTTCTTCTTTGTAAAGTCTTCCTACAAACATGAGAGCCTTCTGCTTCAGGCTGATCCATCAAGGCTTTACAAGTGTAAGTCACCTACAGTTTGCTTTGGATGAGTAGTCAATAGATTGCAGGTTTTGTTCAGCTAATATGTCCTATTTATAGAAGTGTAAATTAACGTACAAATTAAAATAATCCTAATGCCCCTTTCCTATATTATCTAATCTCTGTGCAGGAAAGAGTTAAGTTTTTGTGTGAAGTGCTCCAATGGAGTCTGCCTCTCTGTGTGCTCTGCTTGATTTTGGCATTACTTGAGAAAGCATCAAAGGAACATAGATCAAAACTAAGGAGATCATTAATGTAAACCCAACCCTAGCTTCCATGTCACAGTCATAAAACTTGTGTGCAAATTACAATTGCATCCTCTCCAATTCAACTGGTAAGTTAGATGAGGAGACAACCACAAAGTTCAACCTTGATAGAGTTCATAGTTCTTGAAGCATAATAAAAAGCAGGCTGAAATAGCACATGAGCAGCCAAGAGTAATGGGAAAATTTAAATGTTGGCTGAGCGCCTGAAATTTAACTGGGAGGCATGTAAAAGCTTTATATTATAAGAGTATCTACTTCAATTTCCTGGTCTGTTGGAATGAAAAAAAATCTCATAGCTTGAAAACTGTGTCATGGTTGGACATTTTAAATGAATAAAATATTAATTTATGAACTTCCACATACAAGATAAATATAAAGAGTCCACACTTCTCAAACATGCCATAAGACTGCTGAATTTCTTTGCTTCCATTGCTTTTGTTGCATCAGGCTATTAAAATTATATTTATATATACGATATATATATCAGATATATATATATTTATTTAGCTACTTTTCTTCTTCTATGTCTTTGTTGAACTCATGACATAAAACTGGTAGAAACAGAGATTTCAGTTTATTTCACAGATCTAAGTTTTACTTTAAAAATTTTGAAATAATCTATAGTTAATTATGCTAATTATACTCAGCTATCACTTTTTAATAATGATTTATTTATGGTTCTCTCTCTGTGTATGTGTATGTGTATGTGTATGTGTGTATATATGTATGCGTGTGTGTGTATGTGTGTGTGTGTGTGTGTGTGTGTGTATTCCATATTTGTGTGAGTACTCAAGAAAAGGATGTTGGGTTCTGTTGAGCTGGATTTTTGAGATGCCCTATATGAGTTCTGGGAACTGAACTTGCATCATTTAGAAAAGCTGTAAATGCCCTTAATTGCTCTTCCATCTCCCCAGCCTCTTGGCTATTTGGTAGCTCTATAACATAAAACAAAAAACAAGAACAACAAACAACAATAACAAAGAAATGGAAGAAGCAGATGATGTGTTTATCCAGTGAACTCCGAAACTAGCTCATAGGGTTCAATTTGTTTATGAATATGCTTGTTTTGAATTTGAATTAGAAACCATGATTCCATACTGTTTAATACATAACATTTTGTTGTATTTTATTTTACAACTATTTTATAATTAAAACATTTTCTATTATATATAATTGGGATCATTTTGGAGATTCATCACATTTTCTTCAAACTTCAGAAGTTTTAGTTTTAGAGGTATAATAAAGGGCATGGGTTTTCAAGGAGAAAGATTACAGAAAACTGTTACATCTGTCTGCATCTGACACTGAGTTGCTTTGGGGATAGACATGATAATTATAGAAACAAGAAACTTGTAACCGGAAAATGTCCAGAATGTGAAATGTATCCAAAGTGCTAGACTAAACTGAAACAAAAACTCATGAAGATATGTGACATTTGATAATGTCAGTTTCTTTGATCCCTAGAATATCTAGAGACCAATGTAGAAATCACCGACATGGAAGTGTCCCAGTATCTAAGTAGGAATAGAGGTCAGCTGAGAAATAATGATTTCTGGAAATTGTTTAAGCCAATCACCATCAATATAGTTTTGTTTCCAAATATGAATGTCTAGACTATATATTCATTTTCTTTAAAATATTAAAATGTCTATGCTTTTGGTATTTCATCTGAAGTACCTGTACCCGGAGATAAAAAGCAATCTTCATTGAATTAAGTCATTGTTTCCATAGTACACATAAATAGGAAGTTCGTAAATTGCAGTGGTACAAAAATTTCCCCAAATATCTGTACTAAAAACAACCCATGTATTTTCCAAAATGGCAGATTACTTTGAAGAGAAAGAGATGACAGACTGCTTTGAGGAGCAATAATTAATGGAAGAGACAGACAGACAGACAGATACACACACACATACACACACAGAGTGAGAGAGAGAGAGAGAGAGAGAGAGAGAGAGAGAGAGAGAGAGAGAGAGCATATGGATATGCATATGAATGAAAATATCAGAGGTCAAACTTGGTTGTTTTTCATTGGGAACCAGTCAAATTGTTTTTTGAGACAGGATCTCTCAGTTGGCCTGCAATTTGCTGAGTAGGCTAAACTAATCAGCAAGTCCCTGGAATCCACCTGTTTCTGCCCCTTCAGCACTGGGACTGAAAATGCAGGATATTTCAATGTCATGGGTCCTGGGGATTGAACTCAGCTCCTTATACTTGCATGCAAGTATTTTACCAACCGAGGTATCTTGCTATTTCTGAAGGATACATTTTAACATTTCTTTCATTATACAACGATAAAATAATTTTAAAGTATTTGAAATTTAATAACCATTTAAACAAATATTGTGAAGAGTTAAGTAATAGCCTTCCATTTTGGTGTTCAAGGATGCTAAATCCATTAGTAGTGTCCTGGATTTAAAGCTAAGATATCTGTATAGTAAGACATAATCTAATGATGCATTTTACCTCACCTACTTTCTAACCTATAATTCAAATTCATCCATTGCCACAGTAGTATTTTCAGTCTTGTCTCTTCTTCACCAAACTATAGGTTAATGTAAGAAACAAGACAAAGCATTGATGCAAGTCTAATCTGTCTTGTGTTATGCATTGACTATTTCATTCTTTGTGATTTTCTCACATTTGCAACTCTATTTTGTTTCATTGGTTAATGTCTTATGAATATCATGTATTTCTGTTTTGTTCTTATACTAGAGATTCAGTGAGTAAGTCCCAGTTTAGCAATCTGGGTCACATTACTGAAACACACAAACAAGCCAAAAGCAACTTTGTATCTCTTAGGTGTTTAAAACATTTTAGAAGAGTCTAGAGAATAAAATAGTCCCTTTTATTCCTCTTCCCCACAGAAAGAGACAGCTGCTTTGTAACATCTGAATTGATCCTATTTATAAAAGGCCTCTTCAGTATAACTGAAAATCTTGAAATAATATCAGATTGTATTTAAAGTGTACCTAAAATTTTATAAAAAGTATCTCTATAGGCATTATAAGAGAAAACAAGGACTCAGAAAAGCAAAAATACAAACAAGTTAACCAAGTGCAGTTGGATGCCTAGACTGGATTCTTGCAGTCCCATGTCTTGTAAGGCACCTAAGAGCCAGCACAGACAGGAAAGAATCTCCCCCAAGGACTACAGTGGGCTGGCCCTTTCAACACCTTGATTCCAAATTCCATCTCCCAAAGCTATATGAAAGTAAGTTTTAATATGTGCATTTTAATAAATGGGTGGTTTTAACTAAGCTGTAATCTGTCATACTATCTCTAGGAAAACAACCCCACGAATATTAAAATCTGATTTTCTAAAGTGATCTGCTTATATTATTCTTTTTATTCAATTTTTAATTAAATGCATTTATTTCTACAAGTAATGTCTTTGTAACCTAAAACTTTACAGAATTAACATTTTTCCTGAAAAATTTGACCATATTACTTTTTAAATTATATTTATTTTTATATATTACAAAAATGTACATATATCACATTTGCCCCTTAACTCTAAATATATTGCTTTTATACTTTTTTCCAAGTGGAACAGTGTGCACCCACATATAAGGTCATACTCTACACAAGAAATTGATATTGAAACTTAACTGCAAATGACCAATAGGGAACTTTGACCTCATGTGCGATTCTCTGCTTTTGTTGCTAAGGGACACTGAGTTAACTTTAGAGCATGTAAACTTTAAGCCTTCCTTCTGACAGAAATTTGATGTAAGATTTTCTTAAAATTTCCAAGGAATGCTCAAGATAACCACTGCTGATATAAGAGAGACCCAGGGCCAAATCAAGAAACGCCATAATAGCCACAGAGGCAAAGCCCGCCAAACAGCACTCACATCAATACCTCAGTCCTTTGTTTAATAAAACGAGCTTCCTCGCAACTCAAGTCTGGGTTGTTGAGTCTGTCTTCTCACCCCCCCAAGGGTACCTAGGCCAGTAGAGCCAGAACAGCAACACTCAGTTATACTGCTCTTGGACATATACTCAAAGAATGCTCAGTTATACCACAAGGACACATGCTCAACTATGTTCATAGAAGCATTATTCCTAATAGCCAGAACCTGGAAACAACCTAGATGCCCCTCAATGGAAGAATGGATTAAGAAAATGTGGTACATATACACAATGGAGTACTACTCAGCAGTAAAAAAAAAAAATGACATCATGAAATTTGCAGGCAAATGGATGGAACTAGAAAATATCATCCTGAGTGAGGTAACCCAGACTCAGAAGGACAAACATGGTATGTACTCACTCATAAATGGATACTAGATGGAAAGCAAAGGATAACCAGACTACAACCCACAGCTCTAGAGAAGACAGCTAACAAGGAAGACCCAAAGAGGGACACATGGATTGCCCTGTGAAGGGGAAATAAATGAGATCTCCATAAATAAACTAGGGATGAGGGGGCAATGGATGGATAGGGGATGGGGATGAGAACATAAGGGAATGGGATGGTCTAGCTGCAACAGGGATAGAGTGAGAGAACAATGAAAGAGATACTTTGATGGAGGGAGACTTCCTGGGGATACGGAGAAACCAGGTGCTAGGGAAGTTCCCGGGAATCCACAAGGATGGCCTCAGTTTAGACTACTAGCAATAGTGGAGAGGGTGCCTGAACTGGCTTACCCCAGGAATCAGATCGCTGAATACCTTAACTGTCCTCCTAGAGCCTTTCTCCAGTAACTGATGGAAGCAGATGCAGAGATCCACAGCCAAATACCAGGCAGAGCTCCAGGAGTCCAGTCCAGAGAAAGAAGAGGGATTCTATGGGCAAGGGGTATCAAAATCATGATGGGGTTGTCTCTGTAGAGAGACAACCAAACCAAAATAGTGGGAACTCATGAAATTTAGACCAACATCTGTGGGGCCTCCATGGGAGTGGGTTAGGCCCTCTGCATAAGCAAGATGGTTAGGTAGCTTGATCTGCTTAAGGGCCCCCCCAGGCAGTAGGATCAGGATCAATCTCTGGTACATGAGCTGCTTTTTGGAGCCCACTACCTATGGTGGGACACCTTGTACAGCCTTGAGGCAGGGGGAGGGGCTTGGACCTGCCTCTACTGAATGTACCAGGCTCTGCTGACTCCCCATTGAAGACCTTATCTTTTTATAGAAGGGAATGGGGTGGGTTGGGGGGGGAAGGCTGGAGGGGCTGGAAGAGGGAAGAGGGGGGATCTGTAATTAGTATATAAAATGAAAAAAAGTTTCTTAATAAAAATGCCAAAAATTTCAATATCATGCAGACCATACAAATAATAGAAAGAATCACTTATTAATTTCCGAGAGGTCAGAGTCACTAAAGGCAATTATAGTCTGAGCAATGACAGCAATTTCATATCTAATAAAGCAAAGTAAGTGATAATATACTAAGTGCAGGGGAGTTTCTAAGGATCACAGGTGCTAATTTGAGTTAATGAGTTTTGTTTATAAAGCAACAATTTGAATGCTCAAAAAATAAAGAGGACAGATGTTTATTTTATTTCTTACCTTTGAAATTCTTTACTGGGTGGCATTCTATCTGTATATATACATGAAACGGTGCTTCACATAGCTTTAGTAACCTTACTAAAGAATTTTAAAGTGTTTAAAAAAATCTTACTAGGTTCTTGCACAAGCCACACTAGAGGTGAGATGTTTTTTGGTGTAACCTGAATCCATTTTGTCAGACTGTTAAATTAATATGAATTGTTTCCCAGGGGCATAGAGTAGTGCACACATCATTGTTTTTATTTCTCAGAAATAACATTTACCTGTGAATGCTGTATGCCATTGTACAATTGGATATATTGAAGTTAGTGTAGTTTCATTTACTTCCTATGCATTCCATGATTCTAGAAAAAGAAAAAGCTTTGAAAGCTAATTTTAAATAATTACTCTTTTTCATTTCTTTGTGTGTGTGTGTGTGTGTGTGTACAGTAAGATACCATTAAAATTCTATTTTCAGAGTGGAATTCTGTATTTTAGAACATTCAATACTTAAATGTTCTGTTTCTAATTATTACAGTTTTAATAGGGAATGATATTTAAAACATTTTTTCTGTTTCAAGTTTTAAATACTGTAAATGAAGATCATAAAATATGGTTTCTGATGTTATTTGAAGAGACTAAATAGATATTATCTTGTTGAAACATTTATGCATGGTTAAGACTCTCTGAAGCTTAATTCAGAGTCCCATACAATGCTTTGTTATTACCTGATGTGAGTTGTATGACTCTGAAATAACAGGATGCAAAATTTTACTTATTAGATTTTAGGTTTCATATATTAGGGTAAGACTTAAGAAGCATGAGCCTGGCCTTGACAACTGGAATATACAACCAAAGAAGGTAAAATGTCATTTCTACTATACAGTACATAGATCAGAATACATTACATTTTTTGATAGAAAAAAACACAATAAAATGAATCATCTTGAATATATTGACTGTAAATTAAAAAAATACATTTCACATTTATGAATGTGCCTACACCCAGGCATATACATGCACTCATACAAAGTATATTGCTAGTAGACTATGTGGGAGAGATATGAGAAGGGGATAGTGAGCACTGTACATTGTGATGTATCCACATCTCTATATGCCATTGAGTACTTCAACATAGAAGAGGGTTATGTCATATCTGTCACATAATTTTACCAGAACAGAATTTTAGTCATAGTTGAAGTCAAAGTGCTGGGGAATAGACAGTAACCAATGTGTCTGAAAGGGGAAAGAAGTCAGATGGGAGTCATTCATTGAAATGGATTCCATAACGTTTGTGGTAGTGATCATCATTTTGAGTGCAAAGCAGAGCTCTCAAAAATAATCTATAAAAGATTTCAGAGTTTATGAAAGAGGCATTGTCACTTACAGGGTTTCATCTTCAATAAGTGTAAAAATCTTCCCTAAGTATTCTTTATGACATATGTATAAACTTTTCAAGTGATAAGGAAGTGATTATTTGATACAGTAGATGCTGTCCCATTTTATGATTCTTTATTAATATTTATTCATGCTATCCTGTGTTGAAGTTCTCATTTTTCCAATTTTTGAATTTGCTTTTGTATAGAACATAAAAAGCACAGGGACAAATACCCAAACTAGCAGAAACACATGAACTGTGAACCAATAGCTGAGGAGCCCCCATGGAACTGGATCAGGCCCTCTGGATAAGTGAAACAGTTGATGAGACTGAACTGTTTAGGAGGCCCCCAGGCAGTGAGACTGGGACCTGTCCTTGGTGCATGAGCTGGGTTTTTGGAACCTAGGGCCCATGCAGGGACACTTTGCTCAGCCTTATTGAAGGAAGGAGGGGACTGGACCTGCCTCAACTGAATCTACCAGGCTGGGCTGACTCCCCAGGGGAGACCTTGCCTTGGAGGAGGTGGGAATGGGGGTGGATTGGGGGGAAAGGCTGTGGGGTAGGAGGAAGGAGGACAGGGGAATCCGTGGCTGATATGTAAAATCAAATTACTTAGAAAATAAAAATGTTTATAAAAATATGACAAAAGAACATTTAAAAAATCACAAAAGTAGCTAAAGTCACAGTGAAGACCCTAAGACTGAACCTAATCACTATAACAATCACCTCCAACCAAGTCACTGGCCTTACCTCCTTCCAAGATAGTTCTGTTCTTGTGCTATCTAATGTTTTCATGGTCCTCTTCAGACTCTGATTTTGCTACTCACATGGGGAAATTCACATGTAAAAGTTTGATTAGTTATCTTACATCTTTGAACTCGAGAAATGCAAGCCTGGAAATTCAAGGAAAGAACATTCCAGAAATTGAAGATTGTCAGTGTTTGTGAGGATGTAAAGGAATTAGAGCCCATGCCCACCGCTGATAGGAATGTAAAGATCTAGTGATAATCTAAAATAGTGGAAGTTCCTCAAAAATTAAACCGTGAAGCTGTCATTTACCCAGTAATTCCATGTTGGGTTCTGATTTAAGGGAAATAATTGAATAGTTATTTGTTCGCTCATGTGTACAGTGTACAGCAGTGATATTATCAATAATTGAGAGCTAAAAGCAACTGAAATACCCATCCACAAGGAAGTGGATTGATAATATATGGTATGTCTGGTGCTAGAGATAGCTCAGCAGTTAAGAGTGTTTACTGCTCTTGCAGAGGACCAAAGTCCCCCTCCCAGAACCCATGTAAGGTGGTTTGCACAACTACCCTTAACTCCAGCTCTAGGGGATCCAGTGTCTTCTTCTGGCCTCCACAGACATGTGCACACACACACACACACACACACACACACACACACACACACACAGTAACTATATATATGGATACTTACATATAGATGTTTTATATAAACACATGAAATTTCTGAACCAAGGTAGAACATAGTTCTATTTTTACAAAGTTTTACTTATTAGTTTGTTTGTTTGTGTGTTTGTTTGTTTCTTTGTGTCTATTTATTTATTGAGCTCATGAGTGCAGATGAATGTGTGAAAATCAGTAAACAATGTCTTGGGAGTAGATTCTCTCCTTCCAGCATTATGCTTATTCCTGGATATCTGACACTAAAGCATCCAGTTCACTGTTCTTCTTCTGCCTCCCATCTCTCATTAGGCAGGCTGGGAATGCAGATTGTGCCACTGGATCCAGCTCTGAGGATAGGGGTGGGGGTGGGCATCTAAGGTAGACTTTTTGGCTTATGCAGTAAGCACTTTACCCAATCTTTCCAACTCTAGAATTAAATCTTGAAAGTATTTTGCAAAGCAAAAATGTCAGACATGAAAGTACACAAGCTGTAAGATTTCACAGTATGAGATAAAGAGAATACTTCAAATTCACAGAGATAGAAAGGGAAATGGTGGTTGGAAGGAATTTTAGAAAGCAGGCTGGGTAATTTTTTGTTTGTTTGTTTAACTGGCATACAATTTGATTTGGAAAGAGGAAAAGTTCAGGAGTTGGATGGTAGTGGTGTTTGTTCAACAATGTGAATGTGCTTTATACTGATTACCTCCCTACTAAAGATGGCTAAAATTCTATTTTTGTTATGCATATTTTCCAACAAAAAATAAAAACTGAAAAGTACAAGCTGTGGTGGGTTAAATGAGAATGCCCTCCTCCCCATAGGCTCATATGTATGAATGCTTCTCTGCATTTCATAGAACCGTTGGAGAAGGATTAGGAGTGTGGCCTTGTTGGTAGAAGTGTGTCACTGGGGGTGGGCTTGGAGGTTTCAAAATTCCATCCATTCCCTTTTAGCTCTCTTTTTGCCTCTTGTTTGTTGTCTCAGCATACAAGCTCTCTGACATTGCTTCAGGGCCATCATTGCTGGCCTGTTGCCATGTTTCCCACAATGAGGGTCATGGACTTACCCTCTGGAAATGGTAGTCTAACCCTCCATTAAATGCTTTTGTTCATAAGTTGCGTTGGTCAAGATGTCTTTTCTCAGCAATAGAAAAGTAACTAAGGCACAATCCTATCTCAGGCTAGAAGTATTCTAAGTTTGTAAAATCAAACAAGAGGCCTAAGCAGCTGTGTTTGAAAAACAAGTTCAAAATATATTATGTAATTAAACGGAGGTTAGAAAATATCAGCTTAAGAATTAAGATCAGATAAAATAAATGATGCCAAATGCCAAGTTCCTAGGCCAGGATGTACAGTGGGAAAAAACGATCTCCTGTATTTAATGGTACTCTGCATAATCTACAATCACCTACCTAACAGTATCTGCTCTGGTTTCATAAATTATTGACTCATGGAAAAAGTGATAGCAGGCTTGAGTTTTATTTCTATTCCTGTTTTTGAAATGATTACTAATGATATTCTGCTATACTCAGAAAGGCTTTATCCAGACACTGATTGAAGTAGATGTAGAGACCCATAGTCAAACATTAGGCAGAGCTTGGGGAATCCCACAGAAGAGGGGGAGGAAGGATTATAGGAGCCAGAGGGATCAAGAATATCACAAGAACACAGATCACAGAATCAACTAATCAGGTCTCAAAGGTACCTCACAGAGACTGAATAGATGATCAAGAAGCCTGTGTGGGTGGACTTACCTAGATTTTCTATGTATATGTTATGGTATTTAGCATGCTGTTCTTGTGGAACTCCATACAGTGGGAAGAGGAACAGTCTCTGACTCTCTTGTCAGCTTTGGAGACCCTTTTCCTCCTACAAAATAAGTAAATAAATAAACAACAACAAAAACATAACATTAAAAAAATAGTTAAAAATTATGCCACTACACTTTAATATAGAGATAAAAACTATAGGTAATAAATACATGTGGCTTTTCTTCTTATGAAACATAATTTACACATAATTTGGAGGACTTTATTTAAGAAATATTCTAAAGACTCAAATGGAAAGCTTTAAATCATTACTCAAAATTACTAAGCTCATTTAAAGATGAATTCCCTCAGAATTCTTCTTGCTCAGAAATAGCTCAATTGCTAAGTCTAAGCCAAAGGAAGGGTAGATGGCATGATGCATACAGTGTCTAGTTTTTTTTTTCTTTTTCTTAAAGGGAAAGGGAATGTCTTCCACTTCTTTTCTCTATCTTGTGTTTTTGCATTTGAGCTGTGGATATGGTAGTGCATCAGCTTTTTCCACATCAAGAAAGCCACCATTCAGTAACAAGAGGACAGAGGATGCCTGGACAACCAACACTATGGAGTCAATCAGCAAGGCCTTCTTAATTACTTTGCTTTGGAGGATGTTGAGACATGATGATCCTTGATGCTACCATTGTTCTTTCCAAATTTTGACTTAGTAGTTTAACTTCATTTATTTGAATGATTTTGTAGTTTATTTTTTGTTAAAGAGAAATATAGTGAGGTCAGAGGATTTGTGGGAGGCAAGTAACCTTGTCAAATCAACTGGAATATAGACATTCAGAAGCAAAGTCAAGAACAGGTATATTAATACAAGTCTATTAGACAGGTATTAATATGAGTCTATTGTTATACATTGTGCCAAATAGCCTTATTTTTTTTATTTATATACCTGGAAAGTATGTTGCAGAAACTGTCCTCATTATTGATTAAACCAGGCTCCAACATGGTAACAATTATGTTTGATCACTGGGAAAAGCTCAAAAGAATATAACTTGGAAATAGTATCAGCACATTAATTTCTTAAAACATGCAAATACTTGCAAAATATTAAAACCAGTGCTGCAAATAAAAGTCATCTCGGGCAACAAAAAACATATCCAAACCATGAGAGAATAGATCAAGGTAACTTGAAAGGTAATAAACTTTCCAAGTGGGTATCACATTCCTTTTAGATCAAGAGATAAATCTTAAAGTAGAAATCTAATGTGAAATGCTTCCTTCCGCTCCTAGCACCCGGGAGACAAAGGCAGTAGAACTGATACCACTAGAAGACAATTTTAGCTGTACAATAAACACTAGACCACCAAGGTTATAGTAGACCCAAAGAAATAAAAAGAGAAGTCCAAATGAATATTCCCAGAAGTAACTGAAGCAATCATAGCAGTTTTCCTCTGGACGGATGAGAAAATTTCCTATTCTGGAGATTTCGAAGCCACAGCCTCCTTTCAGTAATTGATAATCACTTTCAACTCTAAACCTCTCTGGTTCTCATCTAGTCAGATACAACAGTATTAGAACACATTAAATGGACTTCAGTATTAAAAACACCAAATCTCAAAATTTTTATTCAGTCTCTGGAGCCTGCAAGATATAATCAAATCTCTGGTATCAAACCATAGTATACTGTAGACCCCTGAGAACAATCTCTTTTCTCCTCCACAATCTCTAGAACAAACTGTTTGATAGCTTATCATTTTAGCTTGTCCTCCCTACTTTTGCTTTTCATGAGTATTATCAAACAAATAATTGATATTCAAAAATATGTTAAAATCACAAATATAACAATGCAAGAATACAGGCATTTTTACCTATGATAAGTAAAAATTTTAGGCTTGGCATTGCAATCTTATATGAGGGCTAAATGACAGATGAATAGGATTTTCTGTACTCTACCTACACTAAACAACATTTTATGTGCTTTAGGCTAAAGAGAAATGGGGGAAAATATATGTATTTCCCCCACGTATATAATATATAATTATATAATGATTTATATATATAATTTTATATTTAATAGAATTAATAATTCAGTAGATTAATAGCAGATACTAAACTCATGAAATGAAGAAATATGTTCTACAGCCTATGAGCTTTAATTGGGGAAGAAAAAGTCGAAACATGTATTGCTAGTTTTTACCATTGAAATCTGTACATCTTTTTTTCAAATTCACATAAGGTTAATTTCCAGAGAACTCAATATTCACGACATGAGCAAAGAGAGAAAGCAGTAAAAGTGAAAAGTGAAAAGAGACAGAGATCTCTTTTGCATCATACTTGTTCCAAAGAGTGTTTAAATCATCACAGTAAATAACATTTCAGGCTATTTTTAGTCAATTAATGAGTGTATATTTCCTGCTGGCTTCACCCTGGGTCCTGAGCCAACTTCATCATCACAGCAAGCTTGCCAATGTTGGTAATGTGGGTTGTAGAAAGAAATCAAATACAAATGACATCAGCTCAATCCTCCTTTATCAGTTTTCATTCTTTCTCTAAATCCCTCCCATCTCTTCCATGCAGTTATTTTAAAGAAGTGATAAGTAATCATTCATTTATTCCAAGA
Source organism: Peromyscus nudipes (assembly GCA_902168325.1). Lineage (NCBI taxonomy): Eukaryota > Metazoa > Chordata > Mammalia > Rodentia > Cricetidae > Peromyscus > Peromyscus nudipes. The sequence goes on along the minus strand of CABHPH010151046.1, from coordinate 14,315 downwards.
TGTAATGAGTTTTCTTATGTATCCTTACCAAGAAAAAATTTAGTATATTTTTTTCTTCTGAATTGTGCTTTTAAGAGACACCCCAGATATCATAATGATGATCACAGAAAAACAGCACCAGGGAAAACAATTAATTTGAAAAATTGCAATGATGCTGAGACTGGTGATTATTTAAAGCACAATTGATTTGTATGTAGTGAGAACCTTATACATGACTCCACAGTGCCCAGTATAGAAATGCTGTCTATAGATAAATGAGACCAGGTTCTGTAAATTAACAATCCCGGTGGTTAACATGATGCTAAAAAAATAAGATGAAAGAGGGTCAGACTGTGCATTGGGTTGTACTTTCTGCTTTAGCTGACCCATTAGAACTCATCTGGAAAATAGTGCCATTTGCTTCTAACATATAGTAACTGCATTTTAACAGGGATAAATTTAAATAAAATGACAGTAAACTTCAAATCTAGCAAATGATTAATTCTGAGGGGTGTGTGTGTGTGGTGTGTGTGTGTGTGTGTGTGTGTGTGTGTGTGTGTGTGTGTGTGTGGTTTATGTGCACAAGTTTCTGGGTGTTTGGGCACATATGTACAGCCATATATGAGGTCAGATGTCAATGCCTAATGTCTTCCTAAATCACTATAGACTTTACTTTTTGAGACAGAGACTCTCGTTGATTTTTTGTGTGTTTGTTTGTTTGTTTTTGAGACAGGGTTTTTCTGTGTAGTTTTGATGCCTGTCCTGAATCTATCTCTGTAGACCAGGCTGACCTGGAACTTGCAGAGATCTGCCTGGCTCTGCCTCCCCAGTGCTGGAATTAAAGACATGCGCCATTGCCACCCAGCGACTCTTATTAATCTCAAAGCCAATTGATTAGGCTAAGATGGGCTTAAGGGATCAACTGTTTCAACACCACAATGCCCGTACTAGGGTTACAGTCAACTGCCAATTCACTAGTATTTACATGGGTTTTTGGACATCTGAACACATGTCTTCCTGTTTCCTCAGTAGCCGCTCTACTGACTGAGCATATACGTGGCCACAGAGACTAATTTTCAATAATGAAATATGATAATTCAAAAATCCATCTGTTTTCCTAAATCTGGTTAAAAAAATGTGAATTAACAATTGAGACGTTCTAATAAGTTCTAAAAGTCACCTGGACAGGTGGTGACTATGCACCTCTCCTCAGGGCTGCAATTGATTTGTTGGGAGAGTTGCAGCAATGTTTAATTTTAATGTCTTTAATTGCACTTCTCTTTTTTCACTGAGCAAATGACAGGGGATAGGCTATCTGAAATCCTGTTTTCTTTCTGCTCAAAAAAAAAAAATTCCATAGGTCTAGAGATTGTTCATGCTATATGTTGCCTCAATATTCTCCAATTAGAAAGCCTTAAAATATTCCCAGTCTATTCTCCTTTAGAGTACATGATATTTTATACTGACTGAGACTGATAAGTATTGACTTCGAGAGTTCAGGGAAGCACTCTGCAAATATACTCGACGCTGTCCATTGAGTAATGTGAGAAAATAGAGAATGTTCTAACGAGGTGAAGAGGATGTCGAAAAAAATATAACAAAGTAAGTGATTGAGTATCTCGGCTCACCAGTAATACAATAAGCATCTCTAGGTCAGGGACCCTGGCTTTTATGTCCTTTTATTCTCCATAGTGACGAGTGCACTAATGGAAGTAATCAAATGGTAGGAGAGTGTGCTGCTATTTCATAGCATTAGGCACTGTTAGAAGTCAGGCTCAAAAAGAAGCAGGGGCTGATCCCTTAATTAAATAAGGTTCTTTTTTTTTTCCAACAAATACCTACTACCTGTCTCTAATGTTCCAAAAAAGTATCATTATTATAGTCTTTGTCTTCACTTAGCCTTAAGAAATAATTTTACCAGGCCTTTTAGTATATTTGAAAAATTATTTTTAAGGAAAGAACTCAAGTGAGCCAAACTGAATCATAGCTTATGCTAGCGGGCTATTATGTTTGTGGTAAAAATGAGCTGGTAGTATTTATTTGCCACAGATAGAATCTTCATCTTGAAATCTTTTTAATGGCATCTGAACAAAAATGCATTTCTTGATCCAGCTCAACAAACTATGATAGCTCTTATCAACTTGTATTTCTGATCTTAATGACTGAAGAGCAAAATTCTATTGTACAATTACCCTTGATGTGCAAGAGGCTGAGCGCTGTTATGAAAGATGCACACTGGCCTTCTAGGGAAGAAATTCGATTCAACTATAGGATTCAACTACAAACTCACGTCTGAGTTTGTGTGTGGCTCTCCTCTTTCCATACCCATTCTAAAATCCTGAGATGTAGAAACAAACACGGCTTATTTCATTGAAGCTGTTGGCTGTGAGCTCAATTTTTAGCACAATAAGTGTCAATATGGAGATTAAAGTAAAAATACAACATATACAGGAGAATCACTGTGCATATTCTCTCACATGCAGATCCATTCCAATTCCAAGGGACCCTTTGCTCCTGAATTTGCCAATCCACATAGAGCCAAGTCTAAATTTTATAAAGATTTCAATTTAGCCACTCTACAAATGCAATATTAAGGTGACAGTTTTAACATTAATCAATCAGATCAAATTATGCAGTTACTTTCATAACCATGGTCACCAAGGCATATGTATACCTCACTTTCTTGTCTAGTAAATCTAGCACAAAAATTTGTTCATGTATAAAAAAAAGGAAAGTCAAAACAAAAATAAAACAGTTTATTTCTTCTCAAGAAGCAAATGCTTATCAGGATATTCAAATCATATGAAAAGTAAAAGGATAATGTTGTAATGTAATTGTCAGGGTTGAGCAATGAACTTAGATCTATTCAGAAAGTTGACTTACCAAATAAGAGATAGACATTGTGGTTCATGTCTATAACTCTATTGTTCTGAAGGTAGGAGCAAGGCAATTCACAAGTTCTAGGTTATCCTATCTTTTTTTTAGTGGGGAGGGGGTTGGTGATCAATGCAAGCCTGGGCAACATGAGACTATGAGACAAAATCAAATCAAAATGTATCAAAGGATTAATGATGCTATTTTGGGTTCATAATAAAATATTTACTTAGCTATGAGTGAGCAGACAAGAAGGACATGGTTGGTTAATCTACAAGTCGATGGAGACGGGTTATGAGGCTCATGTTTTGCATGCACCAAGAAATGATATGTCTCTATAAAGTCTTTTGATTTAAGAAAAGAATATCTATGAAATCTTCAAAGTGATTAATATCTATTTTTTTCAATGGATTACGAATTGGTTTCTAATTTCTTTAGAACAACTACTTTTTAGACTATATAGTTTAAATTATCAATCTCCTATCCCCAATTTCCCCTAAGCCTTTTATAAATAGTCTCTGGCCTTCATCTGAACATCCCCTTTTTTATTAAGTGACTAATAAAGTTCTAAATCTTCCCTATGCACATTTCCTGAACAATATATGACTACTTAAACTTAAGTCGATATTAATAAATACAATTAAATTGATTGAAAATGTTAAAAATAAACAAAGCTAGATGCATTTCCAGTACTTTGTAGATACCTATGAGCAGTTGCTAGTTCATTAAACTATACACATAGGAAGTTGATATGCTATTTCTGAATGTTATACCGACAGTAAAAGTTTCCAAACTAAAGTTAGTTAACCCCAAATACTTCATTGAATTAAATTAATAAATAATAAATGTATATCATATTATATAATATATATTACAGATTCCATTTGTTATACTCTAATGTTTGTCTATAGCTAGACATGTTATTAAATTCAAAAGAAGTTGAGATAAGTTTGTTAATTTTTATTTTTCTTTTGTTCTTTTTCTATTAAAATACAATTTTTCAATTAAAATATAATTACATCATTTCACCTCCTCTTTTCTCCCTCCAGAATCTCTCATATAGCCTCCTTGCTCTCTTTCAAATTCATGACCTCCTGTTTCCTTAACTGATGTTACATGCATGTATTATTTTATATGCTTACAGATCCCTATTATATTTATAAAGTTATACCTTTATAATATATGCTTTTATATATACAAACAAAGTTAATATATAAATTTAATTATATATATGGTGTAGGGCTATTTGGTATTGGATAACCAACTGGTGTGCTGATCTGTGTGAAGACTATTTCTCCCACTCTCAAAATTTCTTAGTTGCTTGTAATTTTTTGTGTAAGGTAGAGGCCTCATGAGGTTTTGCCCATCCACCTTGACGTATGTATTGGTGATGGTGTTGTCCTTGTTCAGATCATGTTTAGGTTTACACATTGGTGAGACTATATATGTGCAAGTTCTGAAATTGTTAGGAGACACTGTCTCACAGCAAATTGTCTGATCCTCTGGCACTTACAATCTTTCCACCCACCTTTTACAATATTTTCTGACCCTTAGGGGTGAGAGTTATTTTATAGGTGTATACAATGGGACTGAACTCCACAACTCTGGATTTTGTTTGTTCATGGTGTTATATATCTGTATAATTTGACTATTTTTTTATAGTCTGACTATTACAAAAAGATGTTTCCTTGATGAATGGTGAAGACTACTCATACCTGTGGGTGAATTAGCCAGGGTTCTGTAGAGTTAAAGAGATTATAGAATGAATATCTCTCTCTCTTCTCTCTCTCTCTCTCTATATATATATATACATATATATATATATATAGTGTGTGTGTGTGTGTGTGTGTGTGTGTGTGTATGCTTTGGATGGTTTTCTGTATGTTGTGAATATGTGTTTCTCTGATTGATTGATAAATAATAAATAAAGCATGGCAGCTTAGAGGCAGGTGGAAATCCAAGCAGATAGACAGGAAGAGAAAGGAGAGGTCAGAGAGACACCATCCCACCATCTAGGGAGCAGCATGTAATGGCACACAGGTAAAGCCATGGAACATGTGGCAACATATAGATTAATAGAAATGGGTTGAGTTTAGTTATAAGAGCTAGCTAGCAAGAAATTTGAGCCATAGGCCATAGTCATAAATTTGTAAATAATATAAGCCTCTGTATGTTTATTTAGGGCCAAGTGGCTGCTAGATGTGAATGGGAGAGATTTGTCCTGACCACAGGCCGGGCGGGACACAGAAAAACTTCTGACTACAAATGGCAGGACACAGGAAAACTGACTAATGGCTCCCAACGTGGGGCAAAAATTTCCACCAAAAACCTGAGAAAGCTTAAAAGAAAAAAGATTCTAAAACAGAGCTAAAAACAGTTTTTTGAATGTGTCTCACAGGTAAGCTGAGAGCTATACTATGGTGGGTTTGAGGCATGTGTGCTTGAGCTACAGCATGGTGGATTCCCACTGAGGTTCACAGAGGTTTCTCCAAGCCATGAAGTGCACTGCATTGTGGATATAGCTTTTGCTAGCACAAATAAAAGATGAAGTTTTTGCGCTACATGCTGCTTGATAGAGGCATAGACCCATTGCTTCTCAGAGTCAGGCAGTGAGTACGGTTCCCCCAGAGCTGGCAGTAAATATACCTCCGCCATATTGGAAAGTTGAGGTGGGCAGAGCCAGTAGCCAAGGCTGCAGCTTCAGTACTAGCCACTGCAATTTAAAGCAATAGATTCACAATAAGACAAATTCAGATGAAATAAACCCTAAATACTTTACAATGTTTGTAAAAATGCATGTAGGCTTGGAAGAGGGAGGAAAATGAATATAGACATTATATAAAAAAGATAGTTTTAAAAAATAAAGTCTTTAAAGAAATAGTAAAAGTAATATAAAAAGTAAGCTACGTAAAGACAGAAATCACACAAAGACTCTTGACTCTATTGTCTTTGGGGTTTTTAACTGCAGAAAGGCATTTGATTATAAAGGCTATTAAGTTAAACCAATATGTATATTTTAAAGGTATCTTGACTTCAAAATTTGTGTCTAAGGATATGTTACTTGGAAATAGAGGTTCTGCTTTTGTTTCCACAGAAGAGAGAACCTGTGGATTGCTTCCAGGCTAATATGGTTTGATCAGCCAAGACCTCTGAAAGGTCTCCAACAACATCATGGCCCAGATAATCCAACATCCAAAATTAACTTCAAGGCAACTGGCTTAGAGAATACAGCCTCGAAGACTACTCCAGTCAGGACTTGACCATAATTCTCAAGTTTTCCTTGTGTCCCCATAAGACTTCCAGCACCCACAATCAGCAGGAAGTAGCCTAGAAAACTCTGCCCACATTCCCATAAACTGAATTATGGATATTGTCTTTGTTAAGGAGGTTGGTTACAAATAGTTATTGGTCATAGTCAATCTCTTTCTAAAAGAAGAAAGGAGGATATGATGTAGAAATGTAGGATATAGATATGACAGGATAAAAGGGTAGATTATTGAATCTCCTTTTAAACAGCAACAACTTGTTTGAAATATTTTACATTGCTATGGATTTCAGTTTTTTGATACAAATTTTAAGTTAATTTTGTTATATCGTATGTGTGTTTCTACTCTTGTTTAAAGTATTATGTTTATGCACCTCATTTAAAATTTAATGTATAATTAACAAATATAGATTAATAATTAGTCATCTATGATAATCAAACTTATAGTCATGTTAGTTAACTTTTCTAGATATACGTAGATATATTTCAATTAGGTAGATAATTTTCAAACACTTCAAAGACCTATAAAATATGGAATTTAATATGTCTTAAAAACTTAGACTTTTCTGGACAATGTGACATGTCTGCTCCTGGCAGCACCGATTTACTTCAAAGAGGAAGATGGGCATCAAAGACACTCCATAGGGAGTTTATCTTCTTCTTGGCAGAACTGGCCATTTAGGCAAGAGGCTGTTCTTGCCTGGACTGCTTGACAAAATATTGTGTTGACTGGACATACAGGACCTATAGGAAGGTGACCACTGAACTTTGCAAGGTGAGATGGTCCTTCAGGTTCCTGTTTTGCAGAGGAAACTGCCAGACATTCTATGGGACACAGAGAGAATTCTACTTACTGATTTCTACAGTGGCAATTTCACCAAGAGTGAATAAGAGTTCTGTTTTATTGCGTCCACAACAGGATTCGGTGTATGTTTTTTGATTTCTTGCCATTTTAACTGGGGTAAGATAAAAGCTCTAAGTTATGTTAAAATTTTCATTTTCTTAATTTCTAGAGATTATGAGTATTTTTTAAGATATTTCTCAGCCATTTTTTTCTTCTTTTGAGAACTCTCTGCTCAAGTCCCTCTGCCATATTTTAAATAGGTCTTTTGTTCTTGTTCATGTTATTGTTTTTAATTTTGTAGCTATTTATATATTATGAACATGAATCCTCAGTCAGATGTATAGATAGCAAAGATTCTCTCCTATGCTGCCAGCATTTTCTTGCCATGGTTGATTGTTTCTTCATCTGTACAAGAGATATTCAGTTTTATGAAATCTCACTTGTCAATTTTTGGCCTAAATTCTTGGGCTAATGAAGTTTTTCTGACTTTTTAATGTAGGCATTTAAAGTTACAAATTCCTCTCAAAGGATAGCTTTCAATTTGTTATAGAGGCTTTATTGTAGCCGGTTTTCATTTTCATTCAGTTTCAGAAATTTTTTTATTTTTTTTATGTTAGTATGTATCATTTGACCCATTCATCATTAAGGAGTGAATTATTTAACATTCATTTGTTTGTGTATTTGCTGTCAATCTTAAATTTTATAGCACTGTGGTCAGATAGAATACTAAGAGTGATTTCAATCTTTGACTTTGTAAAACTTTGTTTTATGTCCTACGATGTGATCTTTTTTAGAAGAACTTCTGTGTGCTCTTGAGCAGTATGTGTTTTTTTTGTTTTGATGGAATATTCTGTAGATATCTGTTAAATACATTTGGGCTATGAAGTCAATTAATTCTGATTTATTTTTTGCTCAGGAGAATTATCTATTGCAGAAAGTGAGAAACTGAAATTATCTCCTATGCATGAATTGATGTTAATATGTATCTTTAAATGCAGGTATATATTTTTATGAAATTATGTGCATGAAAGTTTTGTACATGAATGTTGAAGACAGCAATTTCCTCTTAGTTAACTGCTCCTTGAATAGAATGAAGTATCGCACTTTATATCTTCTAATTAGTTTTAGTTTAAATATTATTTTGTAGCTATTATGATAGTGATGCCTGCTCACTTCGTGGTCCCATTTGATGGGAGTATGTTATCTATTATTTATCTTTTTTCTCTAAGGCATTATCTATTGCTAAAATTTATGTTTGTTTGTTTCTTTTTTGTTTGTTTGGGTTTTTTTTGTTTGTTTTTTTGGAAACAGGGTTTCTCTGTGTAGTTTTGGTGCCTGTCATGGAGCTCACTCTGTAGACCAGGCTGGCCTCAAACTCACAGAGATCCATTTGGCTCTGCCTCCCAAGTACTGGGATTAAAGGTGTGTACTACTGCCACCCGGCTTAATGTTTGTTTCTTATAAATAAGAGATAGATGAGTTTGTTTCTTGTCTCATTCAGTAATCCTGTATCTTTTGATTGCAGAATTGAGGTCATTGATCTTAAACTGTATTGATGAAATGTACGTGTTTATGATAGCTATTATCTTGTTAATGTTTGGTATTACTTATATTCTCAGCTGTATTTTGTGTTTTGATAATTATGGCTTTTTTCTTAAATGATATATTTTATAATAATTCTTATGCTTAAACAGAAATATTACTTCTTTTATTTTCTTTAGTTTTCTTTGTTGGAAATATGATGTGTATGTGTGTGTGACCATTTTTCTTTCTTTTTCAATTATAATAGATAATTTTTCTGAGTATATTATTGTAGGTTGACCATCATCTTCTTTTAGGACTTTGTATACATTGCTCCATGCTTCTCTAGGTTTCAAAGTTTCCCTTGAAAAATCAATTATTCTCATGTGTTTTCCTTTATATATGACTTGCATTTTTGGCTCTTGTGACTTTCAACACAAATTGTTTGTTGTATATCCTTAGGGTTTTATTATATGCCATGAGGATTTGCTTTTCTGGTCTTTTCTATTTGATGTTCTATATGTTTCTTGTATCTGCCTGGATGTTTCATTCCTCAGTTTGTGGAAGCTTTTGTCTATGATCTTGTTGATGACATGGTCTAAACTACTGATTTGGGAATCTTTTCACTCATTGATGCATGCAGTTCAAAGGTTTGTGTTTCCAGGGTGTCCCACATTTCCTATCTGTTCTTTTTCTGCTTTTTAAAAAAATATTCCTTAGTATTTGGTCTAGAATCTTTGTTTTATCTTCAAGTCCTGACATCTTATCTTCTGCTTGATTAATTATATTTTATTATTTAAAACATTTTTTTAAATTAAATATATTTTACTTATGTTTTTCCCATCCTTCAAATCCTCTCCCATCACAACCCATCCAACTTTAAGTTCATTCTCAAAACACAAAACTGCTGCAGTCCATTTGCAGCCTGTATTCAGGTCCTGAGTCTGGGAATGGGTGTCAGTGAGAAGAAGTGAAATGTCTGACCACAAGATGAGTTTCACACAAGTGGCTGGCACCGATAGCTCCAGTTGTCTGTATTTATACACCAAAAACAAGCATGTTTTTCCAGACTAACAAACAAGTTTTTTTCTCTCCTCCAACATTAACCTCCAGCAAAACCAAATAAGTCAAATATGTTTTTCCCCAACGTTTACATCAAAATACTTATCATTTTGTTAGCTTGGCCAAATACCAAACCAGGCACATCCTGTCTTTGCAAAACTAAAGGGAATGAACATAGGCGCACATTTTCAAGAGCACAATCATCCAAAACGTGTTTACAGAAATAGGGGTGAACTGCCTCCTATCCTGTCAGCATTGAGTTAGACCAGCTCCTGGGGTCTGGAGTGACAGCTGGCATCCCCAGACAAGAAACCTGAGAAGCATCAGCTCCCACAGAATTTTAGGGGAAGATATTTGAGAAAACTGGGGTTTCCAAAAGTGATCACATCTGTCCCATGCACGATTGACAAATGACACTAAAACCATCAAGAGAATCATCAATATTATGAGAGAAAAGAGATCATGCAGGCTGTGCAGTCCTAGCAGTATTCTGTGGTGTCCTGAAGGTCACTGGTCCTTGTTGAGTGAGACTGTCCCCATGGGCTTTTCCTCATCTGGAAACCTGCTGGACAAGCACTCATATACTGGTCTGAAACTGGGTCACATGGCTCCCAACATGAAACAAAATAAAACAGAAAATTACACAACAACAAAACTCCCCAAAACCAATAAAACAACACCCAAAAAAGAAAAATAAAAATTCAAAAAGCACAAACATTGGCCAAATAAAAGTGCTCTCTCTCATGCACACACACACAAACTGTGGAATCCATCATATGTTGGTCAACCACTTCTGACCATGAGACCAATCCTGGAGTGGATGATATATCTAGTGTCACTATATTAGAGAAAATAACTTTCCTTCTTCTGGCAGGTATAAGTGACTGTTCAATTGTTAACTTTTACCCTGATGGCTAAGTTCTCATTCATTCATTCAATTTAAAAACATATAACCAACTAAAATTTGTAATATAAAACAAAAACTATCACAGCAAAGTTGGACTAGACAAATCATCAAAAGGCAAAGAGCCCAAGAGAAGACACAAGAAACAGAGACACACTCATTAGCATACTGAGGAATACTATAAAAATGATAAACTAAAAGCAATAATATCTATGTGGTGAATTTGGTACAGACCCATGCAGTCCCCATGCATGCTGCCTGATTTTCTGTGAATTTCTATGAAGTTTGTTCATGCTAATTTAGAGTGCTTTTGTTATCTTGGTATCCTCCATCCCCTCTGGCTCTTAGACTTTTTCTGCCTGCTCTTCTTCAGGGTTCCCTGTGCTCTAAAGGATGGGATTTGAGGAGACATCCCATTTAGGGATCAGTTTTCTCTCACTCTCTGCATAGTATTTAGCTGTTGGTCTCTACATTTGTCCCTATTTGCTTCAGGAGGAAGCCTCTTTGATAATTATTAACAAGGCATTGATCTATGGGTATAATATATTATCTTTAGGAGTTATTTTATCACTATATTTTTCCCTTTTCATAGACCTGTATTATTTTTTTTTCCTAGGTCCCTGGGATATCTAGTCTCAGGTTCTTGGTCACCCAAGCAGTACCAGGTACGGGTTCCATCTTTTGGAGTGGGCCTTAAGAAAATCACTTATTGGTTGGTTACTCCCACAAGTCTGTGCCGCCACTGCTTTGTCATTTCTTGCAGGCAGTGCCCATTATTGATGAGGTGTTTGTGGCTGGCTCCGTGTTTCTGTTTCTCTTTTCAAACTGTACAGAGAACCTTCTGACACCAAAGACACTGGAATGTATGGGTGAAGGCTCTGTGTAGGAACAAGTTTGACATCTCCATCTCCAAGGAGTTGTGTACATGTTGTCTTAGGCAGTGGGGCCTTTCTGTCAGGTTGTGGAGAGCAACCTATTATTTTTGCAACAGCCTGAGGTGTTTGGGGATTCCTTCAGGACCCCTTTGGCCCACAACTCGATTAGATGTACTCCAATCCCAGTACTGAATGCTTTGTTTGGTGACAAGAGATGGCTAGCTGGGTGTCTATCTCCCCCATATTTGTCAATTTAATTTTGAACGCCTTCATATATGTATATGTTTTAGGAAGTTTCTACTCTGTTTGACTTTCATACTATTCTCAGATATTCCTTAATTTTAGCTGCCTTTACTTGTATTCCCTCCCACAATCCCCTTTCCCTTCTTCCTCCCAACTTGTTCTCCCATTCCAATCCCCCTATCCATCCATAACTAGCTTTTCTATTTCTCTTTCCTAATGAAATCTATCTGTTCCCTCTAGTTCCTTACCTTATACCTATCTACTGTGAATTATTTTCATTATAGCTTGGTTCTCATTGACCTCACAGCTAATATCCACATATAAATGAATAATTGCCATATTTGTTTTTCTGGGTCTGGGATACTTCGTATAGACGATTTTTATTCTTTTTCTATCCATTTTCCTGCAAATTTCATGGTGTCATTTTGTAACAGCTGAGAAATAATCCATTGTGTAATGTCCCACATTTTTTCTTTATCCATTCTTCTGTTGAGGAACATCTAGCTTATTTACATTCTACCTATTATGAATGGAGCTGCAACGAATGTGGTGAAGAAATGTTTCTGTGATAGAATGAAACATCCTGTGGGTGTATCACCAAGAGTGGCATAGCTGAGTCTTGAGGGAGATTGAGTCCCATCTTCCTTTGGAACAACTACACTAAATTCCATAGTAGCCGTAAGAGTCTCCACTTCTGTCATCACATCCTCAACAACATGAGAATGGAAGGTTTTCATAAAAATATTAGAATAATTAAAAAACAAACTGCTTTTAAGAACAAAGTAAATGCATCCCCTAGTGCTTAATATTTGGCAATACTTATGTGTCTATATAATAACAATAAATAAAACAGAGATGCTTTACAAATGAGATGAATGAGAATTGGCAACTGACCTGAGATTTCACCTTTAATAACTGATAGGATACCAGTTTCAATGTTGACATATCTGACCACAAGGTCAACGTATTGCACCTGTTCTTATTGTGGGCTGCTAGGCCTTATTTGGGAAGGCTGCTCTTTGTGAGGGGAGGTGGAAGAGGGTGGATCTGGAAAAAAGGGAAGGAGAGGGTAGAAATTGGGGGTAGGGCAGAGAGGGGAAACTGCATTCAGATTGTAATATATGAAACATGAGTTAAAAAATTTTAAAAAAGGGGATCTTGATTTGAAATCTGGATTGAAGCCTCTACCCTTCATAGTTCTTGCATTTGACATGAATACTATCCAAAACTTGTACCACATAGACAATGAAAAGGTCTGTCACAGTTTCCAGCGATAGTCATTACCGCTTTGGCCATAGTAACAACATCACTGAGCAGCCAAGTAATTGAGTACAGTGAAACAAATCCTGGAAATCAAGGGGTTACTCCATATTCTAACCATAACAATCTACAGGGGTGGAATCTTAAGTATCTTCAGAAACGGATGGTAGCTTCAAGTTCTCAAGTGATAAAGAAGCAAGGCCCTTTATCCAACAACCTACAAGTAAACAATCTTATCAATGTGGAAGTATTCCTTTCTCCAACTGAATCTTCAAATGAGATCTTATGCCTACACTTTTAGTTCATTCTTGTGAAATGCCCAGCAGTGAGCTCAAAGACAACATAGAAGTAAATACATGCCGGGTGGTGGTGGCACACACCTTTAATCCCAGCACTCGGGAGTTTGAGGCCAGCCTGGTCTACAGAGTGAGTTCCAGGAAAGATGCAAATCTACACAGAGAAACCCTGTCTTGGAAAAAAAGAAGTAAATACACAATGCTATAAGCCACAAAATATGTGTTTTGTTATGTAGCAAACAGAACTAATGAAATCACCATAAATAATGATTAAGAAAACATAAATGTCAGGAATACTTTCCAGTCTATATTTAGATAAGAAAAACAAATTTCAGAATGATTGTATAGCTTCTCCAAGATGTCAGAGACTGAACTAGAATTGAATATATTCTTTCCTGGTCTCAATAATTAGACAATGTCCCATGCTCATTGTATATTTTTCCTTGATTACAGTACAAAGTACTTTACACTGAATGAAAATAAATGCAAATTGTTAGATTTCAATACAATTTTCACTTCACTTTCCAATATTATTGACCAATATCATTCTTCTAGACAGAAATGTGAACCTTGAAAATGTGTTTTACAGCTGCCCTGATTCCTCATGGTGGGTAGATGAACGGTCTTATTAAATAAGAAACACAGAGCCAAATGCAGAGTTAATAGCCCAAGAGGTCAGAGCCATAGCTAAGAGCTAAAAAACCTTACCCTTCACTGACGCTGCTGTCCTTCCTCTCCGCAAGAGACCTACTTCCTGTGTGTTTGTCCTTTTTATTGACTTTCTGTTCTGCCTTCTCATTGGTTGGAAACCCAACCAATGACCTCCTCGTCTCTACCTGTCTGTACAGAACTACAGGTCTTCTATGGTTGCTATTAAGATTAAAGGCATGTGTCTCCATGCTGGCTGTATTCTTGAACACACAGAGATCCGCCTAGCTCTGCCTCCCAAGTGCTGGGATTAAAGGCGTGCACTACCACCGCTGAGCTTCTGCTATGGCTTGCTATTAGCTCTGACCCCCAGGCAACATTATTTATTAACATACAAATAAAATCACATTTCAGTACAAATAAAATATCACCATAATGGTGTATTCTTCTATCTTACACCTGAAGTAAATACCTTCATTAAAATGGATTGAGGCTCACTATAAGTTAATTGTGATCACATTGTACACAAACAAATTGTATATGA